>JAJEJO010000829.1:0-13647 GCA_020662805.1 Glaucomys volans
CCAAGCATCCCATGACTCATTCCTCTGCTTAAATATCAGCAAATCTCTTGACTACTTATGGGCCAGATTAGACCCAAGTCAGGTGGATGGATCGCTGGTAACACAAAGAGGTGGGAGTTACATGGAACCAAGTTTGAGGTTGTGGAACCGGCAAGACTCAGGTATGCATTCTCCTCCTTGTGCTTTCTGGCTGTCATTTGACTTCTCTGAGCGGTGATGTCATCGTTTTTGAAATGAGGATCAGAAAGCTTCTATATCCTACACAGGAATGTGATAGAAAAAATAAACAAATACACACAAATATTAGGATAAGGCCTGACCCCCAGTACGCCCCGGTCAAGGGATGCCTTCCCCTTGTGTGGACTGGTCCTAGTGGCCAACATCTGGTCTTCTCTGTATTTCAGGGAAAATGGGATGACATATTTCTAACCAAGCTTCCTGGGCTACAAAGTAAGTCTTCCTTCCCAAGCTCCCTGTAGCAGCATTTCCACTGCAAAACTTCTGTTTTCAGGGAATCTGAAATGCCCAAAAATTGTTGAAAAGGAGTGAAACTTGGCCAGAGCCAGAAACAAATTTCTTCTGCAAATCTCAGTACTCCCTTTTGACATGTGCCAGTCCCTAGCCAGAAATTACACTGCTGAATGAGTGTGTGAGTTTCTGTGACTTGGGTTTCCAAAGTGGCGTTCAGCAAGTGATCCGTCTAATTGCTTTTGATATCTAGAAAAGCTAATTAAGGTAATAATACTTGGCACTTGTATAATAATAATAAAAATAATGACCCTTTATATGCAAGGAGCGTCTTTCATCCAAGGATCACAAAACCTTTACAAACATTAATTAATCCTCACAACTCACCTGTGTGGTGGGTGTAATTAGTCCCATTTTATGGCTGGATGAATTGAGGCACGGATGGAATAAGGGATGTGGTGGAGATCACACGCTGCATCTCCTGCCAGGACAGGGGTGGCTCTGAAGATTCCAGAAGCCACTCTAGAGCTCTTAGCTCTCTCCTCCTCTCAGCTCTCTCAAGGAATCACACACACCACCACCACCACCACCACCACCACCAAGAGCCAAAGCTCGCTCTGGACCAGCCTTAGAGAAAAGCAAAATTCCAAGACTGTGCCTTGAGTGGCTTTGAACTAGTCCCTTCCCTTCCCCAAGAGCATTGTGCTCCATGATGCCTCACACCTCAAGTGTCCAGCCCCAAGCTGGTCATTCTGTTTCCTTCTTCACAGGCAGGTTTTGGGGGTCTGGAAGCCATCAAAAATGGTCCAGGCCCAGCCAGCATCCCTGAGCACTTGGGTTGCCAGATTTAGCCAATAAAAACACAGGAGAGGTGGGCAGATTTGAATTTCAGAAAAACTATGAACTGTCCTACAAGTATGTCCTATGCAATATTTGGGATATGCTTATATTAAAACATGATGTTTTGATATCAAATTCAAATCTAACTAGGTGTCCTTTATTTAACCCAGCAGATTTGCTTATTAGTCACTCAGGCAGAATTTGTTCACATCCCAATCCCAGATCTTCCTTACCTCACCCTGGCAGGCGAGCACCACGGTTCTCATTTTGCCCCTGAAACTGTAGTCCAGAGAAGGGCAGTGGCCTGCCCAGGGCCCCAACTTCTTCATCTGCCTGGGCCTCACTGCAGCCTCCACTGACACCTCCAGCAATTCCCCAGTTTCCACAGAACCAAGTGCAAACTCCTTAATGGAGTCCCTTCCTGGCCCTGCAAACCTGGCCATAGAACCTCTAGCTTCCTGTGGACCCAGTGGCCCCTGTCACAGACACATCTTGGCTTCACGTTATAGCTGTGCCCAGCCCACCCTTCCTTCCCTTTATCTTTTTTTTTCTGCCTTGGCACCAGGAATTGAACCCAGTGGTGCTTAACCACTGTGCCACATTCCCAACCCCTTTTTTACATTTCATTTGGAGACAGGGTCTTGCTAAGTTGCTGAGGCTGGTTTTGAACTCTCAATCTCCTGCCTTAGCCTCCAGAGCCACTGGGATGACAGGTGTGCACCACCACACCAGCCTCCCTTGTTCTTCTTAATCTTTACTTCCGATGATCCCTCCTCCTGGAATGTGATTCCCTCCTTCTTCCTCTGGAAACATACCTACAGGGCCAGCTCAATGCCACCTCTCCTGAGAAGCCCCCCTTCACCACACACTCCCTCTGTTGGGTCAACATCTAGGCCACTACGGTCCCCAGTATGTGGGTGTGTGTGTGTGTGTGTGTGTGTGTGTGTGTGTGCACTCCGTCCTCCCAGCACCAGCACACCCAGTGCTGACTCCTGGCCCCGTGCCCTGGCACACATTATTCCCCCTGCCTAGAATTCCAATAAAATCATCCATCCAAATTAACCAAGTCATTCATTTATTCAACTAATATTTGTTAAGAACTCACTATGCATCAAGTTGATCTTCCCCACCTGTGTAAATTTACCAGCCTAGTGGCGGGGTCAGCAATTTGTTTGTAATAAAAGGCCAGATCGTCAGTATTTCAGGCCTTGAGAGCCGTAGGGTCTAGGTCACAACTACTCAGTTCTGCCACTGTAGCTTGAAAGCTGCCCTAGAATAGGCAAACACATGGGAAAGCCCGTGTTCCAATAAAGCTTCATCTACGAAAACCGTCAATGGCTGCTCTCTGGGTCTATTGTTCGAAACAGACACTGAACAAACAGTACACGAATGAAGAGTAAGTATAAATAACAGATCGTCCTCAGTGCTGGAAAGGAGAAGATTCTGCTCAGACTCCTCCTCCCCAGGAGGTCATATACCAGTGGCCCTTCCTCTGTGCTCCAAAAGCTCCTGATTTAGAGCAGTCATTGAAGGCAGGGACAATCTTTCAACCAGAGGCCTTAAGACCCACTGTGGATATTGAGCCTCATCCTATGTGAGCTGTCCCCCACCCTGTGGGACCAGATGAGGTTGGGCTACTTTCCAGGCCTAGGACCACCCCCACCCCCAACAGAGGGGAAGGTCTGCTCACCCCTTCACCCATAGAGATGCTCCTATTGACATCTTTCCAGTTGCCCACTGATTAGCAGCCCAGGCTGAGCTGGACCGGAAGTACTATTGAATGGAGAGTGTTGGAATTCACATATTTGAATGAGAAGTATCCACATTTGTTGGCAAAAAAGAAACACTTCTCCCTCTCTGGAAAGTCCAAGGTCATATGAAGGACCAGATGTTGCCAACAGTATGGCTTCTTATCTCCTCCTTCAGTGGCTCGATCCTGAGAGACTCCAGGCTACTTTTTCAGGACATGCAACACACACACTGAAATCATGCCTCCGTGTGTTCACGCACATGTGTTCCATACACAGGCTCACGTAGACCTCAGATAGATGCATGTTTACATATATAAACACATGCATGGACACACACATGCATCCCTGCTTCACACATATGACAACAGTATCCACATCCAGGCAGACAAGCTCAGATTCAGATTCATCTAGAGACACACAAACCCTGACACCTACACATGCTTACTCACGCGCTGTAAGTGTGCGTGCCTGTGCTGTGCACATGTGTGTGCACACGCTAACTATTCTCATGTGAGCATGCGCACACACCATGCCAACCCACACACGCTCTGGAATCCAATCCCACCGCGTGTCTGTAGGAAAAACTGGCCGTGAAAATCACATTTCAGGCACTTTCAGATCACTAGATCTGTCTGGGATCTGGCGACAGGAGCTGCCACTCTCGGCTCTGAGGAGGGCCACAGGAAGTTCCCATTTCCCTGGCTGCCAAATTTCAGTCACCTCTGACCTGTAGAGAGACAGAAACTCCTCCGCTTCCTGCAGGCCGGCCAAGTCCTGCGTGTCCTGCTCTCCTCGCCAGCGTGTGGCGGGAGGAGATAAAGCAGGGCTGGGTGCAGCCCCGGGCAGGGCTGCCGCAGTCAAGGCTGCTTCCTTGGTCTCCCCTGGGGTCAGTGCTGGCACACTGGGAACCTCCGGCCAAGGACCTTGGGCTGAGCCCAAGGTCGAATGTCCTCTTATCTGAAGGACACTGACAACTTCCCTGCCCTGCTTCCAACACTTCTAGCAGCCTTGAGGAGCTCACTGCCCCCAGAAGCCACCACCCACTCCTCCTTTAACTCTTGCTGAGGCCTCTGGCTCCAGTCAGGCAGTGTGGAACTCATGGCACAGATAGAAGTGACAATGGCAGGAATTAAGAAACCGGTGATCCTACCTCCCAGCCTCTCTGTTGGCTGATCAGCAGAATCTGGGGATATTCTCACCTTGAATCTATTCATCCATTTTTTCATTCACAACAGTTGTGCTAATTCACCATCGCCACTCTAGAACCAGCCTAGGTGTCAACAATGGATGAAATGATAAAGAAACTGAGATATATATACACAATGGAGTTTTTATTCAGCCATAAAGAAGAATGAAAGTATGGCATTTGCAGGAAAATGGATGGAACTTATGTTAAACAAAATAAGCTAAACTCAGAAAGTCAAGGGTCATATGTTTTCTCTCATATGTAGAAGCTGGAGAGAAAAAAAGAAATGAAATGTGGGGGCCAGTCTCATGAAAATTGAATGGAGATTAGCAGAGTAGAGGAAAGGGACCTGGGGGAGGGAGGAGGACAGGGAAAGGAAATACCAGAGAGTGACACTGGCCAAATTTTATTGTTATATTGTGGGCACGCGCCGGTGTGTAACAACAAATCCCACCATTATGAGCAACTCCAACACACCAATAAAAAATATGGGAGAAAAACAGTTGTGTTGGTGTCAAGTGCTGGGGAGTCAGTGGTGAAGAGCCACTGGTCTCACTGTGGCCTTGAAACCCTGGATGCCAACAGAATCCAGCTTGATGGTCTTTCATAGCCAGGAAGGCTTCACAGAGGAAGTGACATCTGATTGGCAGTTCAGAAGGCCAAAGACAAACATGTGTGAAAGAGCGAGTGGGAAGGACCAGAGGGTGCAGGAGAGAGGCTCTGCAAATGCTCGCTGGCTGAGTAAAAGGGGAACTTCTCGAGGCTTCTTAGTGGGGAGATGACTCGGGTTATTATTTATAGATGATACTTCTCACTGGTGCCTGGGGCCCCAGAACTCTACATCTCACTGTCTGCCCAGAATGAATAAGTCTTCTTCCAAGGCTTCCCAGGGAGTTCCTGTCCCCACCACACTCCTACCTATAGACACCAACGGCATGCATGTGTGCACGTGGGCTTCCAAACACGTGTGAGCCAAAACCACACATGCAGAAACACATGCTGGCCCCGTGCACATGTAATAATACTAGCAGACACTTTAGTCCCATTTGGCCATGGGTCAGTGCTCTGCACTTATTAAATGAGTTAATTCAACCCCCCTAAAGTAGGAACTAGTAAGATCCTCCTTTTCACAAGTCAAAAACAAAGATTGCGATGTGAGCCATTTATCCAAAGTCATATAGTTCTTAAGTGTTAGGGTTGGGATCTGAACTGGGCCATTGGGTCCCAGAGACCACACTCCTAATCATCCCAGCACCATGGTCCCGGCCACTGCCCCCAGCCTCCTGCCCACCACCACCCTTCCATGCCTCACCCATCTGGGTTTGGCATCCCCTGGAACCCCAAGACACAGGACTCCTGCCTCCCTCGTCTCTGGCACACTCTGTTCTGTCTCCCCAGGGGATACATTCTCATATGAGACCCGTGTTAAGCCCAGGCAAAGGTCCGAGGCTTTATGCTGAGCGCTTGACATGCATTCTCTCATTCAGCTATGACCTCCTGACGGTTCTATGGTTATTAGCCTCATCTCACAGGTAGCAAACTGAGGAACAGAGTGGTTACGTCACTCATGCAGATCATAAGGAAGCAGAGCTTGGAGGAGGCTCAAGCTGCCCCAAGTCATGAGCCTCCGCTCTTCAGCTCATCTCAAGACTGAATCCTGCTCCGTGTTGGCTTCTGGGACTGAAAGAAATATCTGAGAGGAGAAGGAAGAGGAAAGAAGAAGGGAAAAAAAAAACCCAGCTGGCTCTTGGCCATTATGAATGGTGATTGTGGGCAGGGTGGGAAGGAGGATGCGCAGAGCAGCCTTGCAAACTTCAACCCCCATGAACGTTTTGGAAATATGGAAGAGTTCAAGGTGCTGTGCTGTGAACGCCCATGAGGCACTGAGACCTGGCAATCAGCATGTCTCCGAGCTTGCTTGCTGGCCTCTTCAGCTCACCCACCACGGCCCACTGGAGGTGACATCATCAAGCCCAAGCTCCCTTGGGAGAAGCACGGTGGGGGACCCAGGTTGTGGGGTTTTTACTGGGGCTGAAGAAGCTGTGCAGAGTCCTCATGCACCCCACAGGGCCCCGCACATGTGTGTTTGCACACCAGGCACAAGGATACAGAGGAGCATCAAAGCCCAGGATTCGGAAGACAGCCAGAGGCTACTGGTGGTCAGTCGGCCAGTTCCTTCCTACCGGCCATCCCCCCAGGAGAAGCTGGGCCCCATCAGCCATGAAGGCCGCCAAGAGCCCCTGGGGCTCAGGGCCAGGCTGGGGGTGGGTATTTCCCTAATTGGCCTGCTTGTCGTTCACCCAGCAGAGGAAACAGCCGCTGGCCTCAGCCTCCAAATGACAGGAAACGCCATGGAGGGCCACTCGGGCAGTAATTACTACTTTGAGAAAGGAGAAAAAAATAAAAGCTGAGGGGGAAACAGTTCCAACTCAAATAATCTGCTCTTTGGGGGGATGGGAGGATGTTTCAAGGAAAAGACATTTTGAAAAGCCTTCAATCAATCTGACAAGCAATTATCTGCTTAACTGCTGTACAAATCCCCCACGAGGACGGGTGCCCCTCCCCACAGAAACCCCCACTCTGACACTCAGTCCCCCTGCCCCGTCCCCCTATTGGCTGAAAGTGTGAAACAGGGAGATTGAGGCCCACCTTGGAAAACCTGGGCTCCAGGGGCAGCCATGGGTAGAGGGCAGTGCAGCCCGATCCCCTCGGCCACCTTCCACACCCACGTGGGTGCATATGTTTGCATTCACACCAGCACACGTGATAGTGTGACCACGCGCCTTGTCCTATGTGTTGTAGGATGAGACTGTCTCAAGCAGTCCCTCCTTCCCTGGGGAACCTCCGAATTCTTCAGATCGTTAGTTCATTCAACAAACATCTTTCTTGAAAATTCGTTAGGCGATGAAAACAAGAGAAACCATGGCCTTCTGAATATAGCCAGAGAAGGTCATTGTCATCTGCTCTTTGTCTCCCAGACCCATTTGGAGAGGCAGCCTGGAGGACTGGAGAGAGCCTGGCTGGGAAGAGAAGAGCTCTAGATTCAGACCCAAGTGTGACCAGGTAGGCCGTGGGCCCCTCAGGGGCTGCTGCAGGAAGCCAGGCTATGGGGCCTCTTTTCTCCTCTAGGGGTCCCAGCCCCAGCCCCCCTGCCTTGGCCACCTGCCCCAGGCTCTGGGCCTTGCTCTGAGAAAATTCTGGAACTATCTCACTACCAGCCATATGAGACAGAGAGAGAGCAGGCATTTGGGCCACTGTCTTTCCAGGGAGGGATCTCCCTCCACCCTGCAGTTCCAATGAGAGCACAAGAATAAGCTCCAGCAGGGCAGTGGGGCCTGACTGGCTAATCCTCCTTGTGCACACATGGCCTCACACTTGTGCCCCAGTATCAGCCTTCACACTCAGGCACTCACACGACTTTCTCACCCCATCACACACCCAGCTTCTTATGCAGGAGGCAGCATTCACATTCTCACGACACACACATAGGGAACTGTCAGAGACAAGACTTCACACCCAGTGTCCACACACTCCATCACACTCACACAGGTGTACCCCGATGGCCCTCAGTCACACGGTCACACACAGTCAGGCCTATGGTACCTGAATACACACCTCGGCACTGCCAACATAGCCCACTCGAGTTTCCCCCATACCAACCTGGAGCCTAAGACTTGATCCTGGGGCACAGTCACCATCCTCATCCACACGCAGCTTCAGGAGCCAGCACTGTCTCTCTCTCACACACACACACACACACACACACTCACACACACACACATCACACACACTCACTGTATCACGCACTCTTGCAGAGAAGAGGAGACAGAGGAAGAAAGAAACCCCAGGCCTGGTGGAGGCTCTGGAAGGGAAGTGAGTGTGTGTGAAGTGCCCTGCCCCTGGGCAGGCAGGGATTTGAGGCGATGTCACAGAAAACCTGCTACAAAAGAGTCCCAATCAGCACCACAGAAGGAAACCCAGGTCCAAGAAATTAGTCAGGATAGAAACATGGAAAGAACTCCCCAGCCAGAGGCTCAAGGAAGAGGGTCAGAAGAAGCCTGAGGCCCAGCTACATTATCAGAGCCTCCAGGAACCAGGGGCTGGCCAGCCTGGTGGAATCACAGTGCTCCCCTCAGAGGGAGCAGCTGCAAAGTGCTGACCCTGAGCAAAAGCAGGATGTCCCCTTTGAGGCACCAAGACTGTTCCTCGTCAGAACATTCTACAGGGAGGAGCAGAAGCCCAGCCACAGCTTGCCCAGGGGCACAAGTATAAGCACAAGAGATGGAACACAAACCCAGGTCCTGCTGACTCTGACATCTACGCAGATAACCTGTTTGAGATATCAACAACCTAAGGAGACACTCCATGATGGCGGCTGAACACAGAGCAGATGCTTATCAAAAGCAAGCTATTCTCCTTGCTAGTCTTGTCCACCTCTGAATTCAAAAAGGTGTCGTTGGCAAAGCAAATCCTCTGGAGGGGAAGCCAAATGAGATGTATGTAAAAATCAGCACCCCACATTTTGCACTGAGGCCTCTGGGTACATCTCTCCAGCCAAACTCTGCATATAGCCAGGTGGGCCCTGCACACAGAGCTTAGAGCAAAGAACTATCTCCAGCTCCACCTGCAGCCAGAGTGTGCGGGCCAGCCAGCCACCAGGCTCTGCCTTAGCAGGGTGCAGAGCAAACACTGACCCTGGCAGGCCCCATCTGACATTGCAGCCCTGGGATGAGGGATCCTGCTTCCCTTGAGAGTCTCCTGGCTGGAAAGCCAGTGAGTCCTCTCCACCCAGACGCACGGGCCCTTGCAGCACCTGTGACAGACACAACTGTGGCAGTATCTCTCAGGGCCATCAGCAGGGACAGGGCAGGAATGCATGTACACAGATGGAGCAAAATGATCCTGCTCTCCTGGCACAGGAGGGAGGTGGCTGTGTGCTCTCCCAGGACATTTCATCTTGCCTGGTGTTTGGCAAGACGTATCTGATGCACTGGCAGGCAGGCACATTGCTCACTGTGTCCCCACGAGGACACACCTTGTGTTTTATGAGCAGAACAACGCAGGTACAAGATCAGCCCCGAGTTAAACCCAACCCCCACCTCCTGACTGCACAACACAATGGCAGAAACTCCCCACTTACAACAGAGCTGGGCAGACACCAACCATCCGTCCGTCCATCTATCCATCCTTTTCAACAGCATTTATTGACGCCTACCTGCACCCAACCCTGTGCTTGCATGGGAGATGCAGGGACACATTAGAGACTCTTCCTTCACTTCAGAGGTGCAGATGGGAGAGGTGATACCCTTGGGAAGGGTGGTGTAGCAGAGTGGGAACTTGGCAACTCACAGAACTGGGGTCAGATTCAGGCTCTGTCCCTTCCTCACAATGCATCCCCGGCAAGTCCCTTGTCCTCAGCAAGTCTCCAGTTCTTCCCAGTGGAATGAGAATGATGAGGGTACCCATCTCTTTTTGTTGTTGGGACACTATTTGTAAAGTGCTGAGCACCAGGGCTGGGACACTGAGACTTCCAGTGAGTGGCAGCTGGTGTCCTCATGGTCTTCTGTAAAATGGGTACAATAATACTTGGCCTGTCTGCCTTGACAGTGAACTTGTACCAAAGAAGATAATGTGTAGTGGGAGAATGGTCAAGGACTTATCTTATCACTCACCCATTCAGCAAATATTCCTTGAGAATATTTGGAGGAAGGAGAGTCCACCTGTGGGCAGACCAATCACCAGCTTGGTGCCATCCAAACAGCAAAAAAGCTTCTATGGAGGAGGGTGAAGGGGGGGGATGTCACAGTCAACTGGAGAGGTCAAAGAAGGCATCCTGGAGGAGGGGAAGTGAGCCTCGGGATGACAAGCACAACAGGCACTAAAGCCTTCCCTTTAAAGTCTAAGCAAGAGGCACACACCCCAGTCAGAGAACCCACGTGCTTTCAGTGTCCCAAGAGGAGAGAACATGGGCAGGGCTTGCTCCTTCCCCACCCAGTGTGCACATAAGCATCCTGGGAGCTCTGAGGACCGACATCTGAGAAGTCTGCAGGCAGCTGGCCTCAAAGTCAACCTCAGAACCAGAAGGGGGAGCCGGGCGTGGTGGCGCACACCTGTAATTCCAGAGACTTGGGAGGTTGAGGCGGGAGGACTGCAAGTTCAAGGGCAGTCTCGGCAACTTGATGTGGCCCTGAGCATCTTAGCAAGACCCTGTCTCAAAAAATAAAAGGGACTGGAGATGTGGCTCAAGGGTTAAGTGCCCCTGAGTTCAACCCCTGGTACAAA
This sequence comes from Glaucomys volans, assembly GCA_020662805.1. Taxonomy (NCBI): domain Eukaryota; kingdom Metazoa; phylum Chordata; class Mammalia; order Rodentia; family Sciuridae; genus Glaucomys; species Glaucomys volans. Next base: position 10,528 of record JAJEJO010000829.1, read on the forward strand.
AAAAAAAAAAAAAAAAAGAACAAGAAGAAGGAAAGGCCACCTCCTTGGATAAGCAAAGAGATAGACTGGGTGTCCTAAAGGCATGAGAACCCAGCCTGGACAGCCAGGTGAGGCCAGGAACAAAGGAAGCAGGATATGTTGCCTGGGCTCCTGATCAACCCTGAACCCACAGGAACCCACAGCTTCCATACATCTGGAGCCTGCGTGGAACCTGGGTGTGGCTGTTCTGGACTCTGTCAGACCCACCAGGGATGCTCAGTTCCAGACTGGGGTGAGAACCTCATCTCAGATACTCTCCGTTAACATCTCTCACACACCTGTGCAAACTCCTTCCCCATGAAGCTCTTCTGCTTCCAACACGCTGCTGTCTGTAGACACCAGACTCTACTGCCCACCCCTAGTGGACCCCCTCCAGCCCCCAGTCTGCCTTTGCCTCCTCACATTGACTACTGGACCCCATGTAAGTCCCAGGGGGAGCCCTTGGCTGACAACCGCCCCAGGAAGCCACATTAGCAACTTCATTCACAGGGTCTGGTTTGGGCTTCTATTGTGTGCTGTAATCATTTGTTTATTTCAACTTTGGCGGCAGCCCCAGTTTATTACAATTATTACCGTCTGGCAGGGGAGAGAATATATGCACTTTTACAAGCACACAGGAATGGTATTCTTGCATTTTGCAACAAAAGACTTGCCTCATTCAATACCTCCAAAACCATCAGATAATGTTGAAAAGAGAATTTAAATTCACTGATGCATATCACACACACACACAGCCCTTCAACTCCACAGATAAAGAAAAGTGAGTTAAAATAAAAAAGGAATAACAGTTTACCTAGTAGCAGACTAAATAATAAACAATAATACCTAATGCTGGTAAGGTTGCCCTGAAATTGCTAAACAGACAAACTGCTGGAGGCGAAGTAAATTAGAACAGACTTTATGGCAAGTAAATTGGAAAATATGTATCACAAACCACAAAAATGCTCCTGCCCTGAGACCCACTGATTCTGCTTCTGGGAATTTATCCTAAGGAAATGAGACAAATAAAGAGAAATGCTCTGCCGAAACAGAAAAGTGTTCATTGGAGCATTATTTAAAATAGGAGAAAATTGAAAGTAAAATTCAGCAATGCCCAGCATCAATTTGATGAAGTAATAGGTGGCCGTGAATATGATCATCTGGAAGTCTGGTGTAGCCAGCGAAGACACTTTTATGCTACGATCACCTTTCAAGTTTATTGTCAAGAGCAGTAAGTACAAACTCTTTATTAACATAAAAGTCCCAGTGCTTGCCATGGGATGCTGTGAGCCTTGTGGGGAAGGTTTTCTTCTCTCATTTTCTAAACTTTCAGTTGGGTTATATATTGGTTTTATAGTTTCTTTTAACTGGAGCTAACAAATGATCATGCTCCACAAAAGAACTACAAACGGCGCTTAATTAGAAAGAGCAGCTTTCACAAGACCCTCAGTCTGTCTGGGCCTCATTTCCGTCTTCCTTAAGATCATCTGCCCCATAAATGGAGTGTGGGAAGTAGACCTGGGAAGACTTTTTAAGTCTGTTCATCAAGTGCTGTAGGAAAGAATGGGTTTGTCAAAAATCCTAATGGCTAATGATTGTCAGACATGAATACCCATCCATTACATCTGGTCCTTCCAACAACCCTGCAGAGTGGATAATAACGTCGGCCCATTTGACAGATGGGAAAACTGAGGCTCAGAGGCCAGGGAGATTTGTACAAGAACAGCACCAGTGGTACAAAGTGGAGGTGGGGTTCAAATCCAGACCACTCTAGCTCCACAGGTTCTCTTTGCTGTGTTTCTCAATTCATATGGATTATTTTTCTCCAGAGGATATACTCCAAAAGAAGTTGGTTCATTGAAAGGACTTTGAAGCTGCGGCTTGAAGGGGTCTCCAGGTGGCCCACGCAGTCTGCCTGGGAGGCCCTTCCTCCTTGGAAGGGAGTGTAGGGCTCCAGGCTCCACTGGCTTTGCCCCAGAGAGGACTGGCCTAGCCAGTCACTACAAACTCATTGGTTCCAAGCATTCCAGAAGAAAGCATCCACTTTACCAAGAATGCACCTCAGCAACCACAGACACAGGTCCCAAAGAAGAAAAGAGGACTGGGGAGCCCCTGATTGGCTGCCAGTGATGTCATGCCCCAGCGGGGAATGCCTGTAAAGGGCCTGTGCTGGGCAGCTTTACAGGGACCTTGGTGTCTGCACGCTTCATTGCTGGCAGCCAGGCCTGTCCGCCGGCACCCCACCCGCCCCCCACATGTCCCCAGTCTCCCTGCCGTGGGCCTCTCCCAGCCTGTAATTACCCAAAGTGCCCAGCTTTATGGGCTTAGAGAGGGGGGACGGGCAGCAAAAGAAGTCCCTTGAAAGGGACCCAGGAATCTTCCCACAAGGCTTTGAGAGTGGACCTAAGTAACACTGGGGGACCTGTCCTCCTCAGATCTGCTCCTGGCTCCCAGGTCCTTCTAACTGGCCCCATCTACATGCACTCCCCTGCCGACAGTCCTTCAGTTACCAGGCCACTTGGGATGAAATACCTATCACTCCCTGCGGCCTCCACCTCTTCTCCACCTGGGTTCTGCCTCCTGTCTCACAACCCCCTGTCCCACTCCTCCATTTTCACACATGCTGCGTCCTCACCTTCCTCTCAACTCCCTAATTACTCGTCCCTGTCCTAAAGCACTGGTCCTTCCCTTGTAGCTGGCTAACACCCACTCCCCTGGGATCTCACTTCAGACTTCTCCCCATTCAAGGATCTTTCCTGGGCTCCTGTCCATGCTGGAACAACTTCTCCTGGGCTCACAGAGGCCCCCAGGTTTGCCTTATGTCTTAGTCATTTGTGTCCAACCAGAAGCGGATTCTACAATAAACAAAAATCCAAGCACAATGGATCAGGCAAGTTCCCACTGTGGGCAGATGGAGGCTCACTCTGCTGCAGCCTCTGGGGTTCAGGGTAGAACGTGTCCCTCTGAATCCCCCCAGACTGGAGGAAGGAGCCGTGGTATGAACCACCATGGCCATTTATCGGTTAGGGGCTATGCCTGGTGGCCATCAGCTTTCCAACCTGCCATTTGCAAGGCCCAGTGGGCTTGGGCAGTTGGAAATCA
>JAJEJO010000829.1:14047-83683 GCA_020662805.1 Glaucomys volans
TCTCTTGTCCCTCCCCTTGAACTTGGGAACTCTTGACTGCTTTGACCAATAGAAAGCAGCAGTGACACTATGGAGCTTCCTAGGTGATGTCTTAGCCTGCCACGCAGCTTCTACTTCATTTAACAGAGCAACCACTTAGAAGCCTGAGGCACCATTGAGAACTTTGACTTCCCTAATACCCAACAACTCTGAGACCATGACACTGGAGGCCAGAGGTAGGCTCTCTGGTTGACAGTCCCATGTGAGCCCAACTTCAGTCGGACCAGCCCAGGCATCAGACAGGGGAGTGAAGAAGCATCCTGGAAGTGGAATCCCAGCCCCAACCACTGGGGTCTCCCCAGCTGAGGCCCCTGATAGTGCAGAGCGGAGAAGAGCTGTCTCCATTACACCTTTTCCTGATTCCTGCCCATAGAACCTGTGAGCAAACTGAAAGGGACATTATTGGACACCAACAAGTTTGGGTTTGTTCCACAGTCATAGCTGTATCGTCAGAATACCATCTGATGATGAAGTTCCATTTTTCACTGAGTGCTCTGAACTTAATGGAAACACACGTTGATTCCAAAGTTACAAGTTCCATATGAACCATTTGGAAAATCCATGCCTGGCCCAAGTTTGGAGCTGAGTGAGTGGCCAGGCTTGCTAGAGACTTCAGTGTTCTGAGGATACTGACCACTCTTCTCTTGACTCCACAGCAACTGTTGCATGGCTAGGTTGTGTCTGCCATTGTTCTGGGGATGGAGCTATAGTGATAGGCAAAGCAGACGCAGGCCTCAGGCCCTCAGGCCTGGCCCTCAGGAGCCCACAGTCCAGCAGGAGAGACAGACATCAGACGAGTCATTATAAGTTAAAAATGGAAACTCACGTCCTCAAGAGCATCAAATCATGCCTGGCAAAAGGAGCAGGACAGTCCTAAGACCCTCTGACATGGAAGAAGCAGGGACAGAAGCCTGCAGGCAGAGAGACAATGTGGGGGAGGCTCAAACAGAGAGAGATCAGGGGGCATTCAAGAGCAACTTGGGAGCCCAGAATGACCACAGCAAAGACCCTGAGGCCACATGTGAGAAAAACAGGAGCTGACTGCCGGAGTGTCCCATTCCCCGACTTCATCTGGCCTGAGGCCCTAGGTGGCTGGCCTGCTGGTCACGGCTCCTCCCTAGAGCTCCCTGGCTTGCTTCCCGCCCTTTTGTTGGCCACCCACCTCTTTTCCTGTCACTAACCAACTTGAGCCTTCCCTCCTAGAGAACACTAGTAGTTCTGGGCTGCCTACACATTTTCCAGGTAACCCCCAAATATTAGGTAGAACCATATAAAATTGCAATATTTAGCTATGTGTGACCCTAAAAAATAATAATTGTCATGATTCATCTAAATTTTAAACCATTGACCTCTGAAGATACACTTAGTCCCCATCTAGAAAGCCAGCCTTAACACTATTTTCTGGGGTTTGTCACTTTTTTTTTTTTTTTTGGTACTAGGGATTGAACCCAGGTGCACTCCACCACTGAGCCACATCCCCAGCCCTATTTTGTATTTTATTTAGAGACAGGGTCTCACTGAGTTGCTTAGGGCCTCACTAAGTTGCTGAGGCTGGCTCTGAACTCGCGATCCTCCTGCCTCAGCCTCCCAGGTACTGGGATTACAGGCATGCGCCACCACGCCCGGCTGTCACTTTTAAATATCGTTATATAATAATTTCAAATAAAATCACATAACAGGCACACTTTGAATGCCAACATTTCCCTCAATGTACCTCCAGATACCTTGCCACCCTGTCTCTTAGGGTATGAGACCTCCTGTTCTGTTTTGGTTCCAAGGGTTCTCACTCCCCCTCAGGTTTTGGACTTGTCCACATAACTTGGGGGGGTCCCCATGAGTGTTCAAAGTCCTCAAGGAAGAGGGGAAGGATGGCAGGTCACGAAGATGGAAACTCAGAAGAGGAGGAGTCTGGGAGTGATCCCAGGAATTGCTGAAGCTGGCTTGTGGCAGGCACACAGGAACCCTCAGAGCCTGCGTGTTTCTTTCCACCCCAAACCCAGGAATTTAATTTAAAAGAGGGAGGGGCTAAAAGAACTCTAAGCCTTGGCTCGTGCCAGCTAGCCTGACTGTGGTGTGGAAAGGGAAACCGAGGCCCAGAGAGGAGAAGGCATGTGCACTAGCTCTGGCCTCGAGGTTAGGCTGGAGCTAGAACCCAGGCAGCCGTACTCTGACTGCCCCTCCACCCCTGCTCCTGCAGGCAAGGGTCCTAAGTGGCCAGCTAGCCAGGGCTGGAGGCCAAACACGGTGTCTTCTTGTACCCGATGAAAATGAGATCATTCAAGTCGATCACGTAAAGCCAAAAGAAGCCTTTATTTTTTAAGCTGGCCAGTAACGACCACCCTTATGCCTAAAAGCAGGGTGCTGGGGGATCAAGCGTTAGTTCTTTTGTTGCCAGCATTTATAGGGCTTGGGAAGGGATTAGGGCAGGGCTACAGGGAAGGGGAGGGATTAGGGTGGGGCTGGACTCTCTCTCTCTCCTGATGGCACTGGAGAATGTTTTCGGGAAGTATAACAGTCTCACACGCACTCCTGTTTATTCAAGGAAATGGGTCTGGTCCCATGCTGGGCATTGAAGCATGGGTGGTCAAGCAAATGCCCAGGAGCAGGGGTAGGTGCAGGGGATTCTAACCTGCCCTCTCTCACCACCCCCAGAGATTCTGAGAAATTGGGTAGAAAGGTACGTTCTAGGGTACCTCAGTCACCTCTTGCGGAGATTGGATACCCTGACCCAGGACAACTCCAAGACCTCCCAAACCTGGGAACCCTGGTGGTTTCTGGCAATCTTGCCAGGAATATTTGTTCCTTCTGATTTTGTTGAATATTGAAGTCCTCTGAATGCAGATCCTTACATTCTCCATGGATGGATCCCAAATTTATAGAATAGTGTCAGATATTCAGTACCCATTGAAGAATCAAATTGCCACCTAGAGGACTTCTATTTAAACTTCTTTGTGCTGTCCTTGTCCCCCAGCAGTGGTGGGCACTGCAGTCTCCTTCCACACTGCTTTGTGTTCACTTCTTGTAGTGTCTGCAAATCAAGGAGCGTTCTGGACTTTGGAGCCTGAATTCCAGGCCTGCTATGGCGCTTCAGTCATTCATGCACTCACTCACGCAACAGAGATTCACTGGGCATCTCCCTCTCTGTACCAACCACTGGGAATTAAATGGGGAGCAAAGGCGGGTTGGCACCCGTGCCTCCTGGAGCTTCCCTCAGGCATGTTCCTTAGCTTCCCCATGTCTTGGTTACCTCAGTTGTGACAAGGGCACATGCCCTTCCTTAGAGGGCTGTTGGGCAGACTCAATATGGTGGCACATTGAGGGCTTTAGTGCCTGGTAGGTGCTCAGTAGTTTTGCTAGTATCTGTCTTTCTCAGTGGTCTCTGAGTTCCTTCTCCAGGACAGGGGAGGTTCCCACTTCCTTTCTCCCCCCTTGGGCACAGGGAAGATGATAGTCATTATTGGCTAGTATGGAGAATGACTGAGCTGCTCTTTGTGCCTGTCCCCTGGTTGCTCTGTCTGGCACATGTTCACACACACACACACACATACACACAGCCTGGTCAGGCATGCCCTGGCCTGACCACACAGTCTGCATCCAGGATGCACCTTCTTGCTGGGCCCCAGGAAGAGCAAGAAGGTGCATCCTGGGGGTGGATAAGATAGGACTCACTGGGTGAGTTGGGCCTGATGGGCAAGTTAGGAAGAAGACCCTGGAGAAGAAAGTCAGGGTCCAGAAGATTCTGAGCGCCCAAGAACAAATGGGAGGACGGAAGGGCTCAGAGTTGGATGCATGTGTGAAGACAGACAGAGGATTCCCACTTCAACTCCTGGACCTAGCATCTCTGGCCACACACATGGTTACATTTTTAAACTTACTTGCTTTTTTCTTTTATTTGAAGCTGTGGATGCAATCATGGAAGATCTGGGGAACTAGTGGTTAGTGTCATTTAAGAGAAATTATTTTTTGCTCGTTATGCATCTTTTTGTATTTTATATTGATTTTGGTTTTGAAAAATATTTATTTCCACATTTAAAGGCAGAATCTTTATGTCAGGTAACCAGGCTCCCGCACGGGTAGTTAAGTTGCTTATAAAATATGTGACATGTTTTAATTTCTTTAAATCAATCAATCAATCAATCATTCGTGATGCCTTTGGCAGGGAAAAGATAGAAAACAGGCTTTTATTTTATTAGGAAGCTAAGCTTGTCAACATTTCAGATGGTGGGTTGCCTGACCCGGTGTCTGCAAGCTGTCGAGAGAATGTTAAAGTAGACAACTTCAGGGTTGAGTCTTCAAGTGGATCTGTGGAGAAGGAGCACCAGAGGTCCGGTATCCAAATGGGACCCACTGGGCCCGTGCATGAATGAAGGTTGGTTGATTTTGAAGAAATTAAGACATTTCCAGGTGTCCCTGAGAGTTCTGTGTATGGTGCCTATCATGCCCACTGGAGAAGCTGACCCTGGTCAAAGGTACTTTGGGGTGTGATCTCTGTCCCTAAGAAGGCACTTGGTCCCTTTTCCAAATAACCAAAGGCTACCCAGTGGGGCAGGGGTAATCTCACAGCATGCACCAGGGACTCCTGCAAAAGGTCACCCCCAAGCCACACTTCTTCTGGAGACATTTTCACCTCTTCAACTGGGCAGGCAGAGAGAGGAAAGGCCCAGGTGCCAGGAGACTCCATCCAGGCCAAATTGGTGCACACAGAGAAACAGCATGAGAATCCAGCTGCCCGAGCCGCAGGCCTGCCCTTTGCCCGGCTCTGGAGGTAGACAGAGGCTCCAGCTGCCCTCTGCCCTCCTCCTGGGACTGTCAGTCCAGCAGGCTGCATCGACTCCCTGGGAGAGTCTGGACCCAGGGTGACCTTTGAATGTTTCTCTTCCACCCCCACCTGCATCATTGGGGAGCTCCTGGGGAGGATGTGGGCTCTGGGGGAGGGGGAGGGCTGCCCCAGCCCAGCCTCCCAGAGCTGCCAGGCCCACTCCCACTAGCTGTGAGAATCCCCCATCTTGGCCTCCCTAGACCTCAGTCTCTCTCTCTTAGAAATCAAAACCACCTTTCCTGACAGGCCCCCATACCAACCCTGTTGGAAATTTCCTGAAAGAAAGCACAAGTCGAGCTGGGCACAGTGGCGCATGCCTGTAATCCCAGCACTTGGGAGGCAGAGGCAGGAGGATCACAAGTTCAAAGTCAGCCTCAGCAACTTAGCGAGGCCCTAAGCAACTCACTGAGACTCTGTCTCTAAATAAAATACAAAATAGGGCCGGGGATGTGGCTCAGTGGTGAAGTGTCTCTGGGTTCAATCCCCAGTACCAAAAAAAAAAAAAAAAAAAGAAAAGAAAGCGCAAGCCATTGCTCACCCTCACTGTGTGCCCAACACTGCGCTCACACAACTCCACACAGTAGGTACTATTAGGGCCCCCTTAGGAGCAATAGGAGCTCCAGAGACTTGCTTAAGGTCACACCATAGCAAGAGGCCTTGTCAGGATGTGAACCCTGCCCTCTGAGGAGCCCACACTCCAAGCACCAGACCGTCCTACCCCTCAGGACCCTGAGCCTTTCCAAGGAAGTTCTTCAAGGCCTCCCCTTTTTCTTCTTCATGAAGGCCCAAACTCCCTCCTGCCTCTCAAGGCCTGTCCTAACCTGATCTCATGACCCCTTCACAAACCTACGCACACACACAGACGTCCTGCACAAGGTATCAGGGATGCTCCAGCCACCAAATAGTCCTGCCCCTTCATCCTCCCTGCCTGCCTACATGATGCTCCCTCAGCCTCGAGCACCCTTCCCAACAGAAAAGGGAAGGTGGGGCAGGGTTTTGAGTCAGAGGCACTAGGTACCCCACTGGCCCTGGGTCTGACTGTGTGACCTCTGGACAGGTCATCCCCTCTGGATCTGAACATTGATTTCCTCAGTTGAAAACTTAGAGCTACTTAGAGCCTACTTCATGAGAGTGGCTGAGAGGTGGGTGTGCCTGACACAGGGGGAATTCTTCAGCTCCTCTGCTGCCCCGCCTTGGCCACCATCTTCCCCCACCTGCCCGTCCTTCACGGCCTGCTCAGGCGTCGCTGCCTCTGAGATGCCCTCTGGGAGTCCTGCAGATGGGCAGGCAGAGTGTCGTCTGCTGGCTGAGCTTTGAGGGTCTGCAACTCCTCTGAGCCCAGTGCAGAGGGCTGGGTGCAAGGCGGGTATGCAGGAGAGAGGAGGGCGGGAGAATCGCATGGCTCAGAGGGTGGTTGGGGGTTGATGAATGGGGCGGGACAGTGCGGGATAATATGGAAAATGACTTGGACCTTAATTATTTGGGTAATTAGTCTCCAAATGATTGGGGGCAGCAAGAAGGGTAACTGTGCTCAGCCAGGCTGCTGGGGTAACCCAGCTGTGTGGACAGGCCCATGGTTCTCAGGCTCTCCACAGAGTGGCCCCTGCGTACTTCTGTCCCTCCCTCTGAGGCACCATAGACTCAGTTAGAGGCCCCAGAGCCCCTCATTGCGCCAAATAAGAAGCCTCAGGAAGCAGCATCAAGCTCAACCCCCACCTTGTGGGCTCCTAGGGATTTGAGGGGAGCTTCTCAAATTGCTTTTCCTCCTTATTCTATGCAGGCCTTGGGCTGCACCCAGGAGATGGAGTGAGGGAGTACAGGGGGAGGGGAGCTGCTGGCCAGGTCAGGAAGGGACCAAGCCCCCTCCCTGCTCCCCAGCATCCCCAGAGCCCTTCTTACCCCCCTGCCCTCCCCACACCCTCTGTCTCCATCCTCCCCATTCTCCCACCCCTCTCCCTTCCCCTCCCTCCCTCCTTCTCCTCTGGGTCTCCATCCTTCCCAGGAGCCCTGGTAATAACAACTTCCAAACCAGCCCAGCAGGTTCCAGGAGCCAGGCCCAGCCCTGCCCCAGAGGCAGGTAAGGAGCCGGCTGAACCCCCAGCGGCTGGCTGCCTGAAAACACCACTGCCTCAGAGTCCACTGGCTGGCCCAGCCCGCCAGCTCAGGCCCTGGGGTCAGGGGCAGGGCAGGATGCCCTGAACAGCAAGCCACTCATCCAGACCCTGTCACAGTGACATGTCGACCAAGATGTCCCCACCATGAGCTGCCAGGTCTGAAGAATTCTGCCAAGCTTGACATATTGACTCACGTTTAATTACACATTGAACAAATCATCTGGCTGAAATAGGTGAAGTTTCATAAAAGGAGATCTAAAATTTGGGGGGAAAATTTAGAGACTTTTTTCTAGATGGATATATTATTTGAAGCTTTGACAAGAGCCACCAGTGAAAATCCTTGTCAGAATTAGTTTCCAGACTCAGCTTTATCCACCTGGTCTTCATCTGGTGAGGGGAGGAGGGAGAGGGAAAGTCTGAGGGAGGAGGCTGGTTGGAACAGGGTGGAGCATGTGTGTTGCTGCGTATGAATGTGGCAGAAGCATGGGTCTCTCAGTGTAGACTAGCCAAATGTGACCCAGATGGCCTGGGTTCTGATCCGAGCTCCACTTCTTAGCTGTGTGACCCTGAGCAAGTTATTCAACCTCTCTGTGTTTTAGTTTCCCCACCTGTAAAATGGGTAAATGTAAGCAAAGAGTAACCTGCCTCCTGGCATTGTTCTAAAGATTGAACAAATTCCTAAGTGTAAAGTGCTTGGCAGGACACACTTAGTGGGCACGAAGGAGTGTTTGCTATCATTAATAGATTAGCACTTACAATGTATCATTGGCATCATTATGACTTAGGACTGTGCCTGGCCTTGTTAGCGTTTGTGCCCTGCTCACTAGCACCTCTGATGGTGTGTGTGCACACACATGTGCTTAGACAGACCTGGAGAAGGACCCTGGGAGTGAATGAATGACGCTTCCTACATGAAGCTAGGTGTCACCCTCACTGTGTTCCACTCTGGAGGCTGGAGTGGAGGCTGGAGGAGAGAACCTCGCCTCTGCATGCTGCCTCCCTGAGCCTTCAAAGTCAGCAGTGCTGTTCGTCTCCAGCACAGCTTTCCCTTCACATCTCCCTCTGACCACAGCCAGGACAGGTCTCCACTTGTAGGCGCCAGCGTGAGGTTACAGGCCCTCCCCAGTGACCCCGGATACTCTCCCCCTCTCAAGGTCATTGACTGATCAGAGCTGAAAGGCCCTTTGCCACCATGAGGCAATGCTTCCTCAGGTTCCAGGTACTAGGACGTGGACATCTTTGAGGGACCATTAGTCTGCTCCTAGCCCCAGGGAATGATGGGAAAATGTCCTCCTGGTTCTAAATTTGTCGCGGTTGAATCACATCAGGAAGTGTCTGTCCTGGGGCTCTGGGTGCCAGGAGAGGCTGGAGGCAGCCAGGCGGACAGAGGATAAACTCCAGTCCCCATGGCCAAGAGCATGCCCACTAAGAGTTCCTGGTCCCAGATTTGGGTAATTCCTCCCAGATCCAAAAGAGCAGCAAGGTGTGGACCAGGCTCTGCCCTGACTCGTTTGTATCTCTGGGGAGGAGAGTCCCTGTTCCAGCCTCAAAATGTCCTCATCTTTAAAGCCTCAGAGAAGTACCCGCACCAGCAAGTGAGGTTTCTTTGACAGCACGGGCTGCAGGAGGGCTGAACAGGTGTCTCAACCTGCCACTCCACATCCTGGGATCAGGCTCATGCCCGTGGCAGGCAAGGTTTTCCTGGTGCTAGGAGCTGTGACTCGGTGCCGGCGTGTGGGTGCGTGTGTGTTTAGGAAAGAGTGTGCATGTGTGAGCAGGAGAGTGGAAACCAGTGTGTAAGAGGATATTTCACAGCATGGAAAACGTCGCGGTGGGCTCTTTCCCACAGCTGAGACTCCCACCCAATTCCCCTGAAGGTCAAAGCCAGTGCCCACAGACCCCTGAGGTTCTGGAAGCCTGACCAGAGAAAGCTGGCCCAAGAAGGACATTTCTTTGAAGTCTCCTGTTGGACACGTTTGAATCCATCGTTAAGGGAATGCTTCAAGCTGCATTCCAGAGCACCTAGCAGCTGTTACGAAGCATGAAGTCAGGGCTGGGGTTCTAGTTCAGTGGTACAGCACTTGCCTAGCATGTGTGAGGCACTGGGTTCAATTCTCAGCACTGCATATAAATAAATAATATAAAGGTCCATCAACAACTACAAAAAAATACATTAAAAAAAAAATCATGAGGTCAGATATCATACAGACAAGATGTCCAAAGCACATTGTTAAGCAAAAGAAAGCAAGTGAGCCTCATGACTCTGGGAGTAGGCTGGACCATGTTCATTTAAAAAATAAATAAATAAAAGGCTTGTCTTGCCAAGTTTCAAAATGCAAATGCTTTTGACAGGAGGAGGAAGTAGATGGCCTCAAGACTCCAGAAAACACTCAAATTTCAGGGTTCAAAGCAGGCAGTCGGCCTTTGGTTTCCATAATCTTTGAGAGGACAGGGGTGTGGGGAGAGTGTGAGACAGGCCCTGTGTGTGTGCTGCGTAGATTCTTGAGGGCTTTGCTGTAGAAGAGTTTCAGGGGCTCTGGCCCTTGGGGTTTTTCTGTTTACATTATGCAAATCCTTAAGTTTTTGGTTTTTCTTTTTTAAAGCAAGTTTATACTGGTCTTAGTGCAATTTGAAGCTTAAAGACTAATATTTCTTTAATCATAAAAACTAAAGACAAGCTTACTATTCGTGTGAAAAATGGTACCCCAGAAAAGTAAGCAATGCTTGTGTCATGGTTTGGGGACTGCCGGATCTGCCTGATACCAGCTCTGGCCAAGGCTGCTCCCTGCAGACCCAGGGACACAACAGGCCTAGGTAGTCATTGATCTGGCCTCAGAGTTGGGAGTGTCTAAAGCAGAAGCGTTTGCCAGAGTCTCGCACACGGAGTACTGTGAATAAAATCCCTCTTGCGATGCTTTGGTGGTTGTTTTTCTCAGCAGGCCTCAGGCTAGGCGATGACCCATCTGGCTTCCCTGGCTGACTCTGCCCCTTACCAGCTGACTACCTCTGACACGCCATTCTTACTCTCTGACCCTTGATTTTTGTCTCCATCTGCAAAATGCAGGTAAGATAAAAGATGATGCATGCAAAGTACCTACCATGAGGCCGGACATGCAGGAGGTGCATAATAAATAAGAGTTTGGAAAGAAGAGGAGGCTGTGGCCTCTCCTCAGTCCCTGGGCTCCAGCCAGGTAGAAGTACGTCATTAGTGGCCCGCTGGCTGCCCAAGAGAACAGAGTCCACCGGCCTTATCAGGCCAGCCTCGCTTGCCCCACACAGGACTGGCCTCTGCCCTCCGACCACCTCAACCCAACTCGTTCCATAACATGTGCCATTAAGATCTAGTGGCCCCAAGCTCAGTGATGTCACTGCCTCTGAGAAAGTCCACAGGGTCTAAAGCCAAAACATGGGATCTTTTTCACAATCCATTTGCTGAGGAAGGAAGCAAGATATTCCCATTTTGCAGATAAGAAAACTGAAGCTCAGAGAGGTTATGAAACTTCTATTCATGCATCTGTTTCCACTCCTTCATACATTTGATGGTTAAATGAAATGCTACGAGAAGCAGGCATGGGGTGAGGCTTGGGGCAGGAGGAAGCCCCAGTCAATAAGACCTGCAACGACCTTGCTGTCAAACAAGTCCCGACCATGAGGAAGGCAGCACCCAGTTTAATGTTCTGTTGTTGCCACCTTGAACTTAATTTTTAAACAAGAGGCTCTTCCTTTCTGTTTTTTGCACTGGGCTCTGCAGATTATATAACTGGTGGAGTTAAGAGGGGCATGAAACCAAATGAACCATTCCCAGCAGCGGAAGACACAGGAAAGGGAAACTGAGCAAACCTTGGAGAAGCGTGAGTTAACAGTGATGGGGGGTGCCCAGCCCACCGAGAACAGTAGGCTAGGTCTTTGAGAGAAGTAACATTTGGAACGAAGCCTGCAGAATGAGGAGAAGCAACCTGGGAAGGAGGTCAAAGAGGAGATCAAAATTCAGTTTCCTTATCTATAAAATGAAGATAGTAATCCTGACCCCACTGGACCAACAATCACAAGGTTTCTTTCAGTCTTTCACTCGTCCCATTCATTCGTCGGTCCATTCAACCCAGGTGTGTATATGTGTGAGGTGGTACTGGCGATCACACCCAGGGCCTTATGGAGCTAGGCGAGCACTCTACCACTGAGCTATAACCCCAGCCCCCACCTTTTTTGTGTGACACAGTCTCACTAAGCTGCCCAAGCTGGTCTTGAACTTGGGCTCCTCCTGCCTCAGCCCCCAGAGTAGCTGGATTCCAGATATGCACCAAACACTCCGTTGAGCAGCCACTCTGTAGCAGACTCTGAGCAGGCCCTGCAGACCGTCACGACCTGGGAGGACAGAACAGCCCATGCCCTTAGGACACATGTGTTCCGGCTGGGAGGTGGATGGTAAGACAACTGGTTCACACAGACGATCGTTGATCTATTGCTGGGATTTGCAGGAAGGAGGAGATGTACAGGGTGCTACCACATGCTGGTGGCTGGCTGTGGGCAGGGTTCTCAGCTCCACCCAGGGCTAGGAACAGAGGTGGTCCTGGGAGTCTGTGGACTGGCTGAGCCTGGCTCTTCAGAGCAGGTCAGCTGTGGACACAGGCCCAGCAGGGAGCTGAGGGCCCTGCTGATTTCAGCAGGCACCCTGCCAGCAGCCACCTGGCTGTGTCCTGGTCCCCAGGGGCAGTGGGAGGAACTGGCCCAAAGCAGAAGAGGGCAAAAGAGCAATAAAAAGTTTAATTAAAAAGAGGCAGCTTTTGGAGGCAGGGAGGAAGCAAGCTAGCCTTACTGAGCAGTTACTGTGTCCCCAGCACTTCCACCCCACCTGTCAGTTCACTTTCACAGCTAAGGCAGGCCTCCCCCACCCCTCGTGTTATAGTAGAGGAAACTCAGACTCAGACAGGTCAAGCAACTTCCTGAGGTCACACATGAACTTGGAACCAGACTCTGCTGCCTCTATCACCTTCTCTCTGACCAAAAGATCTGCCCAAGTATTCGACAATCCACCAGAGAGATTTCTCTCCGGCCCCAGAACCAGTGGTGTTTATGTCTCTCCTGAGCAGAGGATTTGTTTCTCCTTGAGAAACACAGGGCTCTAATTGTTGATCTTTTTTCCTTCTTCCCACTGGTCACTAGGAAGCTCACAGTCAGCTCTTGGCCCATCTCAATGCAGACTTCATATCATAATGTCTTTTTTATTTCCTCCTTCCCATTTTTGGTATGTATGTGTGTTCTTGGAAATTTTAGTAGGATCCTATTCACCCTATTGGCCCTAGTTCCATTAGGCCTTCGTAAGCCTCTGAGCACTCTCCTTATGCTGACTCCATCCTTCCCTCTCTGCATAGAACCTTTCTCTGGGTTCTCATCCACAAGGTCTGAGTGAGGCTGTCTCCATTCTCCATTCTCTCACCCTTTCCCATACTTAAACTCCCACCCAAATCTGACCAGCACCCAAGAATCCAAACCCCAACTTCCCAGTAAATAGACGGGTTGCTCATCTCAGGCTAAGAAGCCGTGTTATGGACTGGGTCAACAGCAGAAATGTGGTAGCAGATTCTATCAAGGCAGGATAATGCCAGACTCCTCACCTGGTGTCCAAAGCCCCCAGGGACCTGTAAGCCCCCTCCTCTTCTCAATCCCAGCGGTCCCCCTGCATCTACTCTCCAGCCAAACAGAACATGAGCTGGCCGGTTGCCTCCAACGACCCCTCTGAGCTTTCACCCAGACTAACTCCTCCCCGGGGCACCTTCCCTGCCTGCACTCCATCTCCTGAGCTGCTCCACCTGCCTCCCAGGGCTCATGCTCCTCTTAGCTCTCATTCCAGGTCATTTGTCCACCTTTCTAACTGTGCACCATGAGGCTCCATTAGCTCTCAGGTCCCTCCCAAGATCCCAAACTCCAGGGAGGCATGGAGCCAACACTAGGTTCCTTGGGATTTTGAACCTGAGTTCAAATACTGGCCCAGTTGCTTAGCAGGAGGACTTGGGCAAATCCCAGTCTCAGGGAGCACCCACATACAGTCATGGAGTTCCCATGGGGTTGCCCAGGAACAAGCAAGCTCAAGGGTATAGAAGTGCCTAGCATGGAGCAAGGGAGTGTATTTTTGAGCAAATAAGTGGATTGGTTCCTGATGTTGACCGTGCTCTCATTAACTCCCATGTACACTCTGCTCTGGGCCACTGGGGAGTGGCCTGTCTACCCACCCTTGTCCCTATAGACTCCCAGGGACACCAGGAAGGGCATGGTGAGCATCAAACTCAGGCAACCTGACTCCAGTCCACCCTCTTCCCCACTGAAGGGAACTTTCTCTGTGGTTGTATGTGCACGGGCCCACAGTCTCTCATGGGCTCTTGTGCACTTGCCCACATGTGTACAAGGACACACGTGCCACACAGACTCACAGAAACACCAACACCAAAAACTGACTATCTTATCACCAAGTTAGGGACCCCAGCCCACCATCTAAGGGCTCAGATGTTCTCTGCGACATGGTTCCTAAGGAGGGTGGCAAGTGTACATAGTGACCAAGGAAATTTCTCCTTCCCCAGAAAATGCTGGTCAACCCTGTCAATCAAGGCCCTGGGGCTCCAGCAGCTGAAAATGGCCTGCAGGGGCAGGGGTGGGGTGGCTGAGAATATTCCCACCCAGGGCTGAAGCTCCAGATTCTTTCCTGCTGTATGTTCACAGCTGTAAATCCCACTTCCCAGGAGCTTCTGCTGGGGTTTGCACACGCCTCCCAGGGCTTTCCCTGCCAATCAGTTTCAGAGCAAACTGAACCAGAGATCCTGGGCAGAGCACAGAACCGGTCAGACCTGCTTGACATCCCCACAGCAGCAATGTGGAGCCTGGGCTTTGGGCTAAGTCTAAGCTAAAGTCTTCCCAGGCTTCTAGGAGCATTCCTTGAGCTCCTGCTTCTTCCTGTAAGGCTTGGCCCTTGACACTGCAAGACACTCAGACTCCAAAAGATGTCACAGCTTCCTGGGGAGACACCTGCCTGCCCAGCCAGCCCACTGAATCACAGCCGCCCCCACTTATTACCCACCTCCATACATGTGCCAGACATCACTGACAGGCTTTTGCTTAGAAGGTTCCCTCCAGAAACCAGAAGTGGGGCAGATGTCCCCGGCTTTATTCGGAGGCAATGGAGGTTCAGAGAAGTGCAGTGACTTGCCTAAGAGGAGGGCTGGATTTCAATCAGGTCTGCCTTGCTGGCTCCAAAATCTGAGTTCCAACTAGGCCCCCATTCCAGGAGGATTTCAGAGGGAGGACAATGTCTTTCTCTGGGTGCAACTGCTGGGGAAGGTGACTAAAGAACCAAGGACTGAGAGTGACAGAAAACTTCATGGGGGAACAGCTCAGGTGAAGGTGTGGAGGCCAGGGAACCCTGGGCAGGTTCTGGGGTAGGTGGGGCCAGAGCACAGAATGAGGGAATGAAGAAGGGAGGGCAGAGGGCTGGTACTAAGGGCCTTGAAGGTCAGTCTAACGAACATGCCATGTTCCCTGAAGGCAGTGGGGAGCCATAGATTACTTCAGAGCAGGACTAGTTCCCATTATCTCAGGAAAAAAAAAAAAAAAAAGAATTTAAAAGCAATGTGACTACAGAGTAGTCTGAGGGAGATGCTCTTGGCCAACTTTCACTGAAAAAAATCCCAAAAACCCTTTCCAGCCAGTTACAAATTCACCAATCATCTAATACCTGGCCTCGGAAAGTACAATGATTAAAGACGTAGACTCCAGGTTCAGACTGCCTGGGTTCCAATTGCCAATTACTAGCTGTGTATCTTCAGGCACCTTGCTTAACCTCTCTGTGATTCTGTTTCCTCTCTCTTAGGGTTATTGTGAGGATTATGTGAGCAAATAGTGGTTAAATAGTTTAACAGTGCCAGGCATATGGAAATTTGCCAAATTAGGATCTTCGAGTCCACAGTCCTTGATCTTCCAAAGATGATAGAAAGATGAGCCTGGTGTGGTGCGTTCCTAGGGATCCCCCTCTCTGGGTCTCATCAATGGTCATCAATTCCCTTGCTACCTACAAACTGTCTCTTTAATGTGCTCTGGAATTCTGGGGCCCAAAGATTTAGAACTTACAGAATGAATCTAGTACACATCAATATTTTCACAAGTTTCCACCAAAGGCCTCCATTTCCTGACTCTTTTCAGGGGTTCTGGTATTTTCTCCTCCTCGTGCAAACAGAGAGGAAGGAGGGCCACTCAAGGAAACATAGCAGAGCCATCCTTTTTAGAGAACTCAAGCAAAAGACAGATTTTTAGACACATGGTAGCAATGATTCAAGTGATAGGTACCTTTCCTAAAGAAACCTTAAGGTCACACTGCCAACATTGAAGCAACCAGGGGTTGGGCAGGACAACATGCAGGAAAATCTGGGTCCCCTTCAGAAGACCTCGGAGGGCCTGTGCACTTAACTGCTGCCCTTTGACCTTCCCCAAATCACATCAGGGTCTGAGCTCAGCATCTTGGATTGCCAAAGCCACAGTTGTGGCAGAACTGAAATTTCCACCTCTCCTCTGGGCCAAAGTCAGACCTGTAACTTGTTGATTTTGCAAACAAAGCATGACAGAACCAAGAGGTAAGTTTTTGAAAGAGGATCCTGGCAATATTGAAGAGATAGGACAGGGCCAGGAAGGGAAGTTATAAGCCTCTGGGAACTGGCCAGGAAAGCGTGGGGCCATTCCGAGAGAGTACCTCTAAATGGGAATCTGAAAGCAGATTTGTCTTTAATCAGAAAAATCAGCCTGTTTCTCAAGAACTGCAACATCCAGGATTTCAAGGTGTTCGCTTGCCCAGGGATATTAGCAGGTGCAGGGGGAAACTTTCTCTCCCAGTTCTGCTTGGAAATGAGATTTCCCTGACTCTATTTGTCTAGCTGTGAAAAGGACCTAGTGGCGTTCATGCCTGATCCCTTCCAGTGCAAGGGACAGAACCAAAAGTCTTCTGCGATGCAAGGGGGATGGAGAGGCTGCTCTGGCTGGGTTTGGATTTCCCAGTCCAATCACCTAAAGGAAGTGTCCTCTACCAAGCAGGGCTACCCCTCCTCATCCAGGTTCTGCTTTTAGGGATCCTCCCGTTGTACAGTGAAATGGAGAGCAGTCACTGGAAAAGGTTCATTTTGCTCTGAGGACATGGAATACAAGTTTTTCTGAGTGTCCACAAAGTGTGCCTACAACCAGCCTGCTCTCCAGACCCTGGCAATTGCTTAAAACAAGAGGACTGTTGATTTGGCAAGTGCTTTCTTAAAAAATAAAAAAAAAAAAATCCACAATCCTCACAAGTGTCAGATTCAGAGATGAGCTCTCTTTTTGAAAATAATTTGTCAAGGGGAAAAAAGTATTTGAGAGGCTTTTGTCTCAGCTCAGAAAGCAACGGGGATGGGGACTGGGGGCTGGACAGTTTGGGGAGTTTTTTTTTGTTTTTTTTTTTTTCTTGTTGGCAGTGCTTGGGGATTGGACTCAGGGATTCTAGAGTTTTGGTTTGGCTGCTGGATTGGAGGATTGGCTGGCTGGTTTTGTTTGCACAAGATTAGAGTTAGGGAAAGAAGGCAGAAAGCAGGTGGGATGCTGCCCAGTGGTGAGGCCCCAGAACCCCCAGAAGACCCTTCTGTGATTGCCCCTGTTGCCTCTCAGGTCAATAGCCTCTTCTTCCTCCTCAGACACCAGAGTGTGTCCCAAAATGCACCCCTGACAGCATGTGAGATGTTAGAAAATGGTACACAAACAAGCTTTAAAAAAATTTAACGGTATTTTTAAAGAGTTCCAAAAAGCAGAGAGAAAAAAAGAAATAGAGGATAAATATCTGACAAATAGATATGATAGATGATAGACAGACAGACAGATCAATAGGATAAACAGAGAGATAACTGATTGAGAGATAAATAGAAGCCAGGACCCCACACACAGGCCTTTGGAGACATAACCCCTTTCCTCTTGAAGTGTGTTTTGTTCAACTCATTTTCTTTCAACCAGTTATGGGGTTGTTGAGGTCCTACTAAGTGCCAGGCACTGTTCATGGTGCTTAGGAACATCAATGAAGAGGCAGAGCCAGAAAATAAGCAATAAATGAATAAACGATCCAGTATTGTAAGCTACTTAGTGCTGGGGGGTGGGGAGAGAAAGGAGAGAAAAGGAAGAAAAGAAATATTGGGGAACAAGCAGTCAGGAGTGCCCAGAAAGGGGAAGGGGGACAGATTAAATAGGGAGGTCAGGATGAGCCTCTGGGGTCCGAGCAAGGAATTGAAGGAGGTGCAGGAGTTTACATGGGGCTGATCTGGAAAAGAATGGTTCCAGCTGAAGGAGCAGCTCCAACCAATGCCCTAAGCAAGAGCAGTAACCAGCACGTTCCAGAAACAGCAAGGCAGCCACTGTGGTTGGAATAGAAAGGGACATGAGAAAACAGAGAAAATCAGAGATGAGACAGAGACCCTGATCATTTATTTTAAAGTTAACAAAAAGTTTGAAAATTCAGATTTTTCAACCACATGAATAGCCACTTTTGGCTAAGGACTGCTTTTATTTGCTGGCGCTAATATAGAAAAAGTTTGGCATCACAGGAATGTCCCTCCGATGGTGTTGATCTGGAGTGCTCTTCTCCTACCCACATGGATTTGGACCACTTCTGTTCAGGCTTCAGATCTCAGTTCACATATCACTTCCTCCAGGAGGTCGGCCCTGTGTGTGTCTTCATTATCCTATGCATGCTCCAGAGGGCCAGGTGGCTTTCCTCCATAGCAGTTGTCCCTCTTGGACATTGTTCACTCTTCAGTATAGCATCTGATGGACATCTCTTCTCCCCTAATAGATTGCAAGCTCTCTGAAGGCCGGGGTACTTTGCTTGTCATATTGTCAACATCAAGCACAGCGCACATGAAAACCCCACAATACATACTCGTTCAATGACTGAATGAAGAGTTTTGAGGTGGCAACCTGGATGAGAATTACCCTCCCGACAGAGTTACAGCAGCCGTGGACTCTGTGGTCCAGTTGGCTCCTGGGACCAGGTGGGTGGGTGGAGAGTAGCTCCTGAAGCTAGACTCTGCCCAGGACTCCACCTCATTCTTGCACACAGCTATCCACCAAGGCCCCCAAGTGCTGTCCCTGCAGGATAACTTCAGTAGAGAAGCTGAGTCTCAGACATTCACAAAATGTCTTTCCAGCCCTCCAGCCCTGTACTCTCAGCGCATCCACAGCACTGAGCTGCTCCCTCTTGCTTCTTGAAGAAGAATCCAGGGCAGGGGAGCAACCTTGGCCTGTTTGCTGGGATCCCTGACTAGGCATGGAGCGCGCTGTGTGCTCCAGCACATGTATGTCACCCTCGTGGAGCGAGGCCTGGACCACACAGCCCCGGATCTGACAGGAAACGCAGAACAGCCGCGTGATTTACAAGGGCTTGCGGGGAGAGGTTCTTCTCCCACTTTGAGAGCTTGAGTGCTTCGTATAAATATTTATGGGAGTCTGGGGCCTCCATTAACCCCACCAGTGCCACATTTCACTTGTCACATGCTGCTTGTATATGAATGAATGTGAAAGCAGTATTCAATTATATGTACAAGTGTGCACGTGAGTCTCCAAGATGTCCAGGGACCCCCGGACATTTTGCAAGAGCATGTATAATGTGTAATCAATTGTGTTTCAGTGTGGATATAGATCCACACAGCAACGTGCATAATTGTGAACACCGTATTTGCACATTGTAAATGCATGTGCATGAACATTTGGACATGAATGCATAGAGGTGTACATACATAGTGACAGCACATGTATAATGTGTGCATAGGCAAATGAATATGAAAGTGTGTATATAATAAATGAACACATGCAGATTCCATGCTTGAACACGTGTGCACATGCATGCATGCCTCTGTGTGTATAAACACGAAGGTATACACGTGTTTGTGCATGTGCCTATCCGAAGAGTGAGGAATATCTATGTGCAGATCCAAAGCTTCAATACTGTCCCGGGAACAGCTTTTGTTAACTGTAGATGATTCCTTCAAAAGAGCCTCACCTAGAGGCTGCTGCTTCTCTGAGCACTTGCTCTGGTAATTATGATCCATTCATTGGAAAGTTCAATTGAAAACAGATGAAGAGTGAAGGGACGGTTCATTAATTACAAACAGCACCAATGTCCCAAGACAACGACGCCCAAGACGGCCTCCTCCAACAGACAAACACACACACACACACACACACACACACACGCACTTCACACCACCATACTCCTCTGTCAGAGAGTGAGAAGTGACAGCTGCAGCTTCCCTCGGATACCCTTGTCATTATGTTGCCCCATTGTGTCTCCAAGACTCCATGACCCGTGTCCTTGGCTAGGCGGGAAGCCTGGTGGCTGGAGAGAGTGAAGCACATCCCCAAGAAAGTAAATACCTTCTGCAAATGGACTTGGAAAGGAAACCACCCCCAGAGGGCTCTTTCCCACCCCTCCACACTTCCTCTGCTTCTGTGTTTCAGATAAGGATGGTGGACTCATGGTAAAATACAAATTTCAGCATCAGGTAGGTGGGGATTCCAGTTTTGGATCCTCTACTGGGTCACCTTAGGGAAAAATGACCACACTAGGCCTTGTTTATCCATCCCTGGCCTGCAGATATTCGCACTACATAGATTTAAGTGAAATGTCAGAACAATACTAACTCCAAGGTTTAACCACACGTCTCTGCAGTTCTGTGACCTCTATGCCCCATCCTTGGAAAGGGACATGGGTACCAGGCTCTGGCTCCCAGGACAAAAAGAAGGGAGTCTGGGTCCCTGGTCTCTCCTGAGTGGAGTTCAGGGTCCTATAACAGTGGCAGAGTCAGGGTAGTGAAGATGACTGATCAGAAGAAGCAAGGAAACTGAAGACTGAGCCAAGGGCAGCCTCAGCTCCTGAATCTAATGGAGTTGTGGGCCAGGATCAATGCCTACCTCATGCTCCAAAGCTCTGAAATGGGGACCCTCTAGCCTCCCATCCCTTGTCCTTTTATTGGAAAAGTCCAATCCCTGGTAAGACGCACAGCGTTCCAAAAATGAAAGCACTTTGATATAAATATTGGATTTGTGAACTGTACCTCCCTTCTCATACTGAAACTGGATTACTTCTTCCAGAAATTTCTAGGTCTCCTCCCACTGCCTCTGTAGATGCCCCTGCAGCCCAAAGACATCATCCTTTTTTGATACAAATAAAACAGAATGTGTAATGAGTGGCTGCTGTTTTACATGAAAGTAACTTCAAATACAAAGAATGCAGAGAGGCTAAAACCAAGTTTTGCAACAAATCCTTATTATTAATTTAGGTGGTTTTCTATATTGGAGCAGCAACTTCTCTCAGATACTTAATTTCTTGCAAGTGAGAACGGTTAGCTCTGATTCTCTTATCTAAATGTATCATTTAAGATAACAAGTGTAGCACAATGGACATAAGGATTGAGAAGCCTAAGAAGTGGAAGACCAGGAAAATCATGCAGAACACGGAAAGGTGTTTAGACGGACACAGAGGAAACGTACAGGAGACATGACTGGGAGGAGACATGGAAAATTGTGGGAAGAGTGCTCCCTGGATGAAAGAGACGCTGCCTCCAGATCAGAAAACCTGGAAAGGATGAAATTTCAGCAACAGCTACTGCCGCATTCTCCAAAGAGAGGCTAGGCTTCCAAGCAAGGAAAGCCCCAGCCTGGGAAGCCCCAGGGTGAGGTCCAGCTTCTAACCTGGACACAGGACACTGCCTTCACAGCAGCTGGATTGTCTCCCCAGCTTGCCGTGCTGGGCACCAGCACGAAGCAGCCCTTCCAGCTAGACTGACTTTCTTCCAGAGGGCTGAAGCTACGAATGCTGCTGCCTACAGGAAGCGCCATTTGAGGGCTTTTATTTTGGTGAGGGGAGAAGAGTTCCTTACATAACAAATCTAAACACAGTGATTTCTGGGCTGAGAGACCAGGCCCTCAGACTGCAGGTTGCAGAGGCCACAACTACAATTATACAAGGGTTTTCCTTTCTGAAGACAAAAGGGCCCAGCATTGGAGCTTTGCATCTGAAAACTTGCAAGGGCCCAACTGGAAATTCTATCCCTGCTGTTTCCAGGGTCCCAGAGAGGGTGAGCTGTGGGGTTGGGCATAGGAGAATAAGGGACAAGCAGGTTCGTAACTCCAGGTCACAGAGACAGCCAAGTGATGAGTCTGGTGTATCTGACCCGGTTCCTGGCAGCTTCCTGGCAGTGGGTAGGTCCAGGGAGCTCCTTTGGGCAGGCACAGATTTTTATGGTGGGTGGGAAGAGGGTGCCCTCTGCCACAAAATTGCCCAGAGACCAGGGTTCCCGTGGAGCTTGACTGTGACTCAGTGATGGACCTGGATCTAGGACCAACCTCAACTTTCAGAGATCCCTTTCACACTTGCTGACCAGCCAGCTGCTGCTCCCTGTGGGTCCCCAGCTAACCTTGGTGCCCAGGGAGGCTGGAAGAGAACAGCTGCACAGCTGGAATAGTCTTCATGGAGACAGTCACCCAGCCAGCGGCAGGCACTGGTGCTTCGGGAGGCTTGGGGCCTGCTGGCCTGCCTCTCTCTGCATCTTCTCATTCTTCTCTGCTCCTCCAGACACCCTCCTCTAGCCCTTCCCGACAGGCAGCACCACCAGAATAAAGAGAAGAGAAAACAAAAGTGGAGAAAGTTCTCTGAAATGAGAGTTTAGAAGGGAAGTGCTAAAGAAATGGGAAATGGTGGAGGAGAGGGAGAAGTAGAGAAGGAAAGGAGGGAGGGAGAGGGAGAGAGGCAAAGTAGAGGGACAAGGAGAGAAGGGAGGGAGGGAGGGAGGGAAGGAAGGAAGGAAGGAAGGAAGGAAGGAAGGAAGGAAGGAAGGAAATGGGAAGGGGGAAAGAGAGGACTCCAGGCGGCAAGGAAAGGGGCAGGTGCCTCCCGGCTCCAGCGTACAAGAACCCCAGGCTCCCAGGAAGCTCCCAGGAAGCTCCCAGGAAGCGCCCAGAGCGCCTTCCCCGACTTGCCTCGCTGAAGGTGGCTCCTGCGACCAGTATGAACACACTCGTGAGATCCGGGTCTCAGGAAGGGGGTTTCGCGCCGAACCAGACCGCAGCCACCCCAGCAAGGGGCGCGGTCCGGCAGGGAGCCACATTCCCCGGGCCTGAGTGTGCCCCCTGCGTGCGTCCCGGTGTCTCTGTGTGTCTGTCTCCGCGTGTGTCTCCGGGAGCAGGCGCCAGCCTGTCTACTTAGGGCCAGTGCCGGCTTGGAAGACTCCTGGCGCTGGGAGGATTTTCCCCCCGGGACGTGGAGGATCGCGGGGTGCCCGCGAACTGCGGGGAGCGGTGAGAACCGAAAAGGTGCATGCAGATGCAGAGCGCCGCCGGGGTAGGACACGTCCGAGGATCCGGGACCCAGTTCTTTCTTCCTGCGCTCGTGGGCGCCGTGCCTGGGTCCGCGGTGGGTCCGGACGGCAGGCTGCGTGTGGAGACGTGACCGAGGCTTGCCTGCTGTCCGAACCCGCCCTCAAGACTCTGGAAGTCTGAGCCTGCTCTCTGGACCGAGAGCTGTCGCCCACGTGTGCCCAGACAGGGTCAGTGTGATTCGGCGCGGGAACGGAGAGTGTCTGCTGCGGGCACATCTATGTGGGTGCATGGCGTGGGTGTCTGTGTTTCTGTGTGCATGTCACTAGGGTTTTGTCCTGAGATTGTCATCTTCTCCAAGATGCAGTTGGTCACTCAACTGACCTGAGCCACCTTTTCCTTCTGGATGCAGTGTGTCCTTTATTGGGCGGGTTTGGGCGTCTCTGTGCGCTACGGAGGGAAGACAGACACTCCCCAGTCTGCGACCCTCCTCCGTGTGGAGGTTTTTCCCAGGCGAAAGTCTAGATGACGTTAGAGGTGGAGGATGCCCGTCAGTTCGGGATGGTTCCAAAAGGAGTCGGGCCACTGGGTTAAGAACCTCCACCACCAAGAGAACATGATCCACCTTGGTCTCTCCGAGAGGCACACTGAGAGTTTCTTCTGATGCCCCCAGGGGACCTCACAGAGGCCTCTTTTGCCCCCAGAGGGATGCATTAATGCACATAGGCATGTTCTATGCAGGAGCATTTGCAAATGCAATTAGGAAATTATCACACCCTCTCTCCCCTTCATCTACTCACCTTCTCCACCCAGATCTCAGCCAAAATTTTCCCTGCCAGAAAGGTCTTTCTGGTTTGGGGAATCAAATTCAAGCTAAAATCCCTAGCTTCTCTCCTACACAACTGGGAAGTACTATATATGTGAATCATTGCTAATACTACTTGTATCTTTATATTTTTAGCTCTCTATCCCTCTTCCCCAGACCCCAGCCACCACCCCTACCCACCAGTCCCCAGGAATCCTGCCCAAACTCTACTCCCTGCCAGCTTCGCTCTCTCCTTCCTTCTCCCAGGCTCCACCCAGCTCAGGTTCCTGGCTGTAGCTCTCGAACACAACTCCCTTTGGGTCCTGAAATTCCATGTTAGGAACTCTGGGCCAGAGAAACTCAGGGCTAAATACTGAGTCTACGGAGCCTGGAGGTCCCTGGAGTTATTGCCAAAAGAGTACAGAACTCTTCTGAGCTTTCATTTCCCAGAGGTGTCAACCCTAAGTTATAGACATGGTTCGAAGGAGGCCAAGAGGCGTTTTGTACAACCTAAGTGGACATTGATCTTTCAGGAGCCAGAAAAAGGAAAGGGTCTAGGGCCACGTTCTGGTCTAGGATATGCTGTGAGAACTGTTGTGCGAGATTGATGGCCCCAAACCCCATTCAAGTCCCAATTTGAGGAACCACTGAAATGCAGGCTCGGCAGTGCCTTCCCTGCGGCTGAGTGCTGCAAGCCTAAGCTGCCAGTGCACCCTGGGCATCCTACCCCCAAAAGAAATCCTCAAGGATGGGCTTCCTGTCTGGAGGGCCCTACACCCCAAATCTGGTACTGGGTTTCACCTGCTTCCACCAGCCTTTCGGGGGAGGCGGTAGGTCTCCACTTGGGGCAGGTATTCAGCTCCAAGCTCCAGGCTGCTCTGGTGGCCACCGGGCAGAAGAAAGTCAAGAGACCAGGAAGACCAGGCCGGGAAGGCAAAGGGCCCGGGAGCACCCAAAAAACCTGGTTTTCCCATCAAGGCAAGAACTACTGGCTTCCTGGTCTATGCCATTCACAGGGAAGGCTAGCAGGGTAGTTCTGATTGCCAAGCCCGAAAGCACTGAAAAAGTGGTGTGTGCCCCATGCCTAGGGACGCTGAGGCCTTTTGGACCCGCACCCTCTTGGTTCAGAAACGAACTCGACCAGGGTTTGGACCTAGGGTGAGAAGCAGAAAATACATTTGAGGCCACATACACACACTCTGTCAAACACTCAAGGAAGAGATCTGCCCAGACTTGATTTTCTTTTCAATTGCCATGGGGGGAGAGTGCCCCCCAATTGGTGCAACTCTTAAAGAAGCAAGAGAGTCCAAGTCATGCAAAGGCGGAGTCCTCTAAATAAACACCATTTCCATGGTTTTAATAAGCAAAATAGGAAACCATTTTAATAACCAAAAAACAGAAACCAGTCTGAATAAAACTACAATAGACTAGGTTTTAATATTTTCATATCATAAGCAGGGTTTGAAATTGATCCCTTATTTTACATGAAATAAAAACAATTTCTGTTGCGGCAAGTTTGATTTCAACACAGTTGAATCCGTAAAAACCAAAGCTCGTTTCTGATGCAGGACGAATATCCACAATATTTAAAACTGCAAGCACCATGCGGTTCATACAATCTTGTTATTACTGTTAATTTATCAACTAATACAAACTCAAAAATGCATCCGGCCAGCAGCGCCAGCAATTTCAAATGGGAACTAAAAAATACGCTTTCATTTTGTTTTTTGTTTTTTTTTTGTTTTTTTTGTTTTTGTTTTGTGTCAGTGCAACTTAAATCCTTTTAACTGACCTGCAGAAAAAAAAATAATAAAGAAAAACGCCCAGATCTTCCCTAAAACTACTATACAACTGAAGGGGGGGAACACCACCAATAACTCTTCCTGCTAACTCAAAAGCAGGGAACAAACACATAATGCGTTGGTCTAAATTTGCAAATTTACTCGCCAATGTTTGGGTTTCTGGTACATTCTGAGCAGTGGCAGCTGGTTCACTGCAAGCTGGGGTTGCCATTGATAGGGAATCTTCTCACCCTAGGAAGGCTGGGGGTCCTGCAATGAGTGCAGAGTAGAGAATTCCAAAAAGAGACCCCGGGGTGATTCTTGTTAAAATAAAAAATGGAGATCTGTTTCTCTTTCCTCTCTTATTAGGGGTGTCAATTTGCCCAAAAGACAAGGCAGAAATTGAGGATGATCTCTGGGGTCCAGGGTGTGGAACTCCCCCGCTGCCCCTGCCCTTGCACCCTCTTTCCCTCAACACCAACAAAAATCAAAACTAAAGCAGGAGGGAAAAGAGAACCGAACGTGGACAGGGAAGGGCAGAAAACATGCAACTTCCAAGGGTGTCCCAAGACAAAGTTGTTGCCTGATGCTAAGTGCCCAGAACTTTTTTTTTTTTTTACTTACAAATAAAAATGTCATAATAATAAACCCAAACAAAGACACTCCGCTTGCTGCCACGTTCTCTACTCGGTTTGGCGGGGCGGGTATTTACAAGCCGACAGCTGGGACTCAAACCCGGCTCGCAGCCGCTGGAGTTTCCAAACTGCGATCCCTTCTTACCCAAAGAAACAAGGGGGGTTATGATCCATGATCAACAACATGCTAAAAGTTAAACAAGAAAATGGTACAAAATAGAAATTATTACCATACATGTCCAGCATGCAGGATTAATATTTTTAATGCAGATTTTCGTATTTTTTCTATATAATCGAGCAGGCAATAAAACTGATGAGATCGGCGCGCCGAACTTCCTAACTGAGGCCCGCGTCTCTCGGCTGAGAACCAGTGTTCTCCGGACTCTGGACAGGCAGGTCCCACTGCTCTTCCTCCCTTCGCTCAGCCTCGCCTTGAGCGGGCTGGGACGCCAGGGTCCCTCTCCTCTCCTCTGCTCTCTTCCTGGGGCGGACTGAGCTCCGGACTTCGAAGCAGCGGCCCCAACACTTTCAAAGTTCAGAAAACCAGGAGTCTCCAGAGCGCTTGGCGACTCTTAGGTAGTATGCCTCGCCGCCTTCCAGCCTAGAGAAAAGTTGCTCCGGGATCTCCCACCCTCCTCGTCTCTCTGGCTCTGCTCGAGTCTAGGAGGCGGCGCTGGCGTGCGCTACTCTCGCCTTAGCCAAGGTCCCCTGCCCGCCCGCGCTCCCGCCCGTCGCCCGCGGCCCGTGCGCCCTTCCTCCCTCTCTCTCAAGTCAAACAGGTCAAGGCTGGGGCCATGGCAGGGACAGGGTCCAGGGGAGTCCAGGGCTGGGGACACGGGACAGGGAGTCCGGGCCCGGGAAAGAGCGGGGCCGGGACCCGCCACGACTCACAGAAAGAACTCGGGAGAGGAGGGGCTGTCGCTGGTGGAGCCCGCCTCCCTGAAGCCGGAGTTGGCGAGTTTCTCGCACTTGACCTTGTAGGCGTCTCTCTCGCGGGCCAGCCGGGACACCTCCTGCTTAAGCTGCTCCACCTGCTGAATAAGCTGGGTCTTCTCATTCTCCAGGTGGTGTTTCTGCTGGACGCGTTTATACCTGCATGACTGGGCGTAGCCCCGGTTCTTCAGGGTCCGCCGCTTCTGCTTCAGGCGGATCACCTCGTCCTTGGTGAAGCCCCGCAGGTGGCGATTCAGCTCACGCACCGACATGGACACGAGCTGGTCGTCGGAGAAGCGGTCCTCCACGCTACCGTTGCCACCCGCCGCCGTCGCCGCGGCCGCTGCGTGTGGACCCGGCCCGGGGTGGCTGGTGGGCAGCTGTTGCGCTGGGCTGGCGGCGCTGGACGGCGGCGGCGATGCTTGGTGATGGTGGTGATGGTGCGGGTGAGCGTGCGGGCCCAGCTCATCGTGGGCCACGCCAGCGCCGGGGTACGCGTGGTGCGGGTGAGGGTGGTGGTGATGGTGGTGGTGGTGAGCGCCGCGGAAGCCGTCGAAGCTCTGCAGCGGCTGTGGCACTGGGTGCGAGCCGATGAGCGCCTCTACCGCGTCCTCCGGTGTCAGGTTGAGCGCCTCGGGGTTCATCTGCTGGTAGTTGCTCGCCATCCAGTACAGGTCCTCAAGGTGGGTCTTCTGTTCGGTCGGGCTGAAGCTGGGGGAAGAGGGCACCGAGCTACACGGTGTGCTGAGCGGTGTGGACGACACCGAACCGGCTGGCTGCAGGCGCGTGCAGGGCCGGCCCGGACGCTCCGCCCGCCCCAGTGGCTCCTTCTTCACGTCGAACTTGAGTAGGTCGAAGTCGTTGACGTACTCCATGGCCAGCGGGCTGGTGGGCAGCTCTGGCCCCATGCTCAGCTCCGCGGCCATCGCTAATGCGAGGCTCAGCCGCCGCTGCCGCCCGGGAAACTTTGTGGCGGGCCGGGGCGCGCCGAGCCAAGCGCGGGGGCGAAGAGCGGCGAGCCGGGGAGGCGGGGAGCCGAGGGCTCAGCGGGCCGGGGCCGCCGGCCAAGCCTTTGTCTGGGGACGCGGCGGCGCGCCGGAGAGTCCCGAGGCTGCCTGCGCTGCCCCAGTGCCGGGTTCTGTGGCCGCTCCGGGACCGAGCCGGGTCAAGCCGGGCGGGGTGGAGAGGCGAGCCAGGCGTGCGAAGGGCGGAGGGGAGGCGCGGGGCGAGCGCCCGCCGTTCGCTTTCTCGCTCTCAAGCTCTAGGGTTCTCTCGCTCGCAGCCGCTCGCAGCCCGGCGGTGCAGCTGTGCTGGATCCGGCGCCGCCGCCGCCTTTTATCGCCTTCCTGATGTCACTGGGGCGCAGGGGCCCAGGCGGCCCGGCGCGCTGGCCAATGGTTGCACGGCCCCAGCGGCCCAGCGGCGCTGGGCGGGGCGCGCCTGACAGTTCCCCCGCCCCCCGCGTCAGCTGACTGGAGGCCGGAGCAGCCCGGGAGCCGCCGAGGCCTGGCAGAGGGCTGCAGCGAGTGGGACGGCCGGCCTGGGCCCAACCCCCCACCCTCCAGGTCCTGGCCCCTGCACGCTCGCCTTCGTTGCGCGCCCCACCTCTTGGCCAGGTCGCTTCTTCTACCCACACACCCCCGGCACTCTCACCTCCCTCAATACCCTTTGCACCCCCACCCCCAGCCCGTGTCACCCCCAAGGAGGCTCAGAATGAGCGCAGGGACGAACCCTCCCGGGCCCTTTGTTCCCAAGCGGCCCCCGCCCAGTGGGCGACGCTCTCTGTGTCCTCGCGGCTGCTGGCCGAGTGAATGTGTGCCGTGTGTGCTTGTGTTTCTGAAGGTCTGCGTGTATTTGTGTGTTGGAGGGAGGAAGAGGTTGGGGCTCCAAGAGTTGTGTTCAGACCCAATTCTTAACCTCAGGGGACCTTTCTTGGGCCAAGTGGGGCTGTAACCCTCCTAGCGGGTGCAGTGGCGGAGTCCTAAGATACAACTCCACGGGCCTTGCCGCTCCCTGTGCTTACCCCGCCCCCAAACGCTCACGACGGAGGTAACCGAGAATCGGCCCAAAGGCCCTAAATCCCTTTCCCCAGTCAGATGCACGGAAACCTGAGTGCTCTGAGGCTCGGGGCTGAGGCCAGCACGGGACGGTGCGCTGGGTGTCTCTTGGCTGCTAGGGAACGGGCCCTGTTTTTGTTTGAACGTTTTGTAACGATTAAGCAGATCCCGGCGTGTGCCGGCCGCTCACAGGCTCAAACAGGCATAAAGTGCGACCCCAAGTGGCCACGGTACGCAAAGGCGCCCGAACCACCGCGTCCATTGCCGGAAGGCTTGGACGGCGCCTGGACACAGCCAGGTCTCCCTACGAGGGCCAACCCGAGCCAGCCCGGAACGCTGGTTGTGACTGTACTGAAGCCTAGGACAGGTTCCCCTACAGCCCTGCACAGGTCCTCTGGTTCATCTTCGGACTTAACTGCAAACCCTGGTAGCCCCCGCTGAAATTCCTTTCCCCCGCCTTCGAGGGTGCCAGGAGGCTGCTTCCCGCGCGGAAAGGTCCTGGACAAGGGAGGTCCACTGGCTGCAAGTGGAAACGCCACAGAGAGGGTGCCCAGGGCAGTCCGATGAGAGCCCCCCCTGGAGCGCAGACGGGAAACCGGAATGCAGCACACTAGGCATTCAGACAGAGCTCTTAGGCGCCGCGCACACTCCCTACCCTGGGCCAGGGTGACCAGAAATAAGGAATTTTCCAGAGACCCCGACCCCAACATGGAACGCGGGTAAATCGCGAATTCGCTGGACGCGGAGACCTGACCCGCCTCCAGCGTGGCGTTCTGCTCTCCAGCTTTGGGCGCACAGCGAAAAGCGGAAGAGTGCTCTGGGTGAGTGTGTCCCGACCGCTATCTGCACGGGACCAGCACGACTGACGCCGCGCATAGGGGTCCAGTGGGCCACACCAATGCGGACGAGACCAGACTTAAGTCAACTGTTAGAAAGTAAAATATTTGCCTCCAAATAATCTGAAACTCATCGATACTTTTGCCTTCGGGGAGGCTGGGTTAGAGTGTTGTCGTAGTCGGCTATTTTTAATAAAATGAACGTATTTTAACTAAAACTTTAAGTTAAAGGTTTAGATCAGTAACTGTAATGCTGAGAAAATCTGTCTTCAACCCTCTTTGAGAAGCGTGGTTTCCAAATGATTTGGTCGCCTGGGAAGAGAGCCTGGCTCGGTCTGTGGCGGTGCTGGATGCTGGGAACACGCACCCGAAGCTGGATGCTGGGAACACGCACCCGCCTGTAAGTGTCCCGGTCGCGTTCGCATGCTATGAGCGCAGGCTTGGACCGCAGCTTAGTGGAAAGGTTTTGAGACCACTCTCAAAACTGTCCGTCTCGCATCTGTGCAGACTGTGGCTTCGGCCTCAGGCGGCCTGAGCGGGACAAACACACCGTGCTCTCAGTACGCACTGAACTAGCCCTGGCAGCTCCCTCCCTCCGAGTCGCAAGAAACCTTAGGCTTCTAGAGTGCGCCGGACGCTGCAGCCCTCATCGGCGCACACCAAAAAGGGCAGGCGGGGCCGTGCCCCACCCTGGGTGTCCCCGCAGGTCTGCCAGACCCTCGCCAAAGAGATCTGAGACTTGGGTTTCACGAGTGTGGTCCTTTGAGGCCCTGGGGATCACTGTGGCCCCAGCCCTGCAGTTCCAAACCTCCAGCAGGCGTCCTGCCACCGTCTTAGGGTCTCTAGGACTCTGGCTTTGTCTGGGCAGGTTCGCTCCTCTTTGTCCCAATGCCTGTCTCCGTTGCCGTCACTCCCTTCCCTTGGGCTTTGACTGCGATATCCATGCCGGTTCCTAGGCTCACCTCTCCCCAAAATCCGTTTCTCTGCAGCTATCCCAGCATAGCCACTCCCTCCTTTCCCCATCCCCCAGCCACTCCACCCCACCCCACCCCCACACACACACGTCCCAAAAGTGTTGGCAATAACCCCACCCCTGCCTGGTGGCGGGCGAGTGACAGAGACCCGGAGCCTGCCCTGGAGCGAAGGCCATTGCAGGGCAGTCGACCCACTTCCTGGCCAGTATGGCACCCGGCCCCTGCTGCGCTCTGCCTGCAGGGTCTCAGCCCGGGGTCCTACAGCCTCTCGCTCCCGCCTGCCACCGCGGGCTCTGAATCCACGTGCTGGGCTCCCCATCCTAGGTATACGGCAGGACCCGGAGGATGGCACCCTATACCTAAAAGAATGGCGGGGTCGAGGAGTGCTGTATACCCCTTAACTGGGCGTCCACCGCACTAAAGGAAACCAAAAGTGGGTGGTGAAGCGTCGGAGGAGAAGCAGTGGGAAGGAAGCCAAGAGCCAGATCTGTGCAGAGTTCTGAGCCTCTTGGAAACCTTAGGATTAGCAGCAGCCAGAACCCTTCCACTGAGCAGCTGGTCTCTGGCCGCCAAAACTCCAATTTGAGGAGTTTCACCCCAAAGCGGCCTCCTCTCTTTACCCACCTCAGGTTGGGCCAGATTCACCACCTTGGGATTCTTAAACAGCAGACCGTAAAAGAAGGGGCCCCTGCAGGGTCTCGGGCACTCGGGATGGCGGTGGGAAGAGGATTTTCCCTAAGGGATGGCGGAGCGCGCTGCCAGCCGCTGGGTGTGAGGCTCGCTGCGCTCCTCTACCCGCCCCTGTTCAGCTAACAGGATAACTAGTGAGGCCGGGCCGCGCGCCCTCCGGTGCGCGTCCAGACTGGAGCGCCGCTCTCCGCATCCGCTTTCAACCCGAAGGTGCAAGGTGGATCCGCGGTTTCCCAGAGGGTTGCAGGTGTTTGGTGAGCGAATAGTACTCTGCACCCAGGGGGTGAGGTTGGAGGTGTACGGAAAGTTGGGGGAGGGGATATGCGTTCGGTGGGGAGCCCGTAGCGCTTAGGCGCTGGAAACTCCCGGTCCCAGAGGCCAGGTGGTTTGCAAGGTCGTACTATGCGGCAGCCAAGCAGAGGTCGGTGATCCCAAGGACCCCCCAGGAGCCCTGTGTTTTCATTATCCACAGGTAGTGTCACTAGTCTCTTCCAAGGAGCCTCCAGAGATCTGTGACTTCCAAAAGAAAAGAGGTTTTTCTGCCTTTCCTCTTCCTCTTTCCCAAAGGTAGCTGCACTTCCACTTCCCTCTGCCCCACACGACAGCCATCAGATTTCAACCCAGGACTTGCTCTTGAGGTTGTGTCCTGGTAGCCTTTAGGCAGCTGAAGGTTCAGCAGGTCCCAGAAGGGAACCCTTACACTGACCCTGCAGAGCCCTTTCCCTGGCTGCCACCCCAGTGGGTGAGGGACCTGCCCACCCCACCCACACACAGAGAGAGGGAATGTGTTATTAAAGCCATACACCTGCTCCTTTTTACCTAGTTTTAATATGACTGCTGGACAGTTTTAGGTTGCACACGTGGCCTGTGTTCTATTTCTATTGGACAGTACCGCATTAGATAACCACTGGGCTGCATTGCCTCCAACATAGAGGGATATTCCATAATAGTGTTCGCTCCTATTCATACAGGGATCTCCAAGGCCTTTGATTATTCAATTGGTCATTCAATTCTCACAACTCCAAGAGGTAGCAAGTATTATTATCCCTATTTTACAGAGATAGGCAGGCAAGCAGGTAGATGCGGCTATATAGCAGAATCCTAAGAGCTTGATGCCTGTCAGCTCCCTTGGTTCTTACAACTGCCCTCCATGATTGGCAGGATTATCCCCATCTTGCACAAAGACCAAAGTTATCAGAGGTTAAGTGGTTTATTTAAAGTTAGGCCCCAGTGATGAGTTGGAACAACTGCTTCAAGTCCAGGACTCTGAATATTGTGAAGTATGGGAGTCTCCATCTCAGCAGGAGCATCCCAAGGATCCAGGTGTCAGTGTGATTCTTCTCCAGCCATCTATGCATCAGAATTTCCAACTCTCCATGGGATTAGTGTTTTAATTTTTTAATTTTTATTTTTTTCAGATCACTGCTGAACTTCTACCAAATACCAAGTCCCTGCTGAACTCAGTTCTAAGGGTGGTGTTTAAGGTGCCTTCCTGGGACAGCCACAAGCACCCTTGGGCTCTTTTTCTTTCCCTTCCCTCTCCCCTCACTGTGTGGAGCTGCAGAGAAACGGAAGTAGGGGTGTAAGTTAAAGGATAGAAATTTAACCTAGTCCTCCCATCCTGTCCCTTACCATTGGCCTCAGACTGATCTCAGATCTTGGCTCCAATCCTTGGTGCTGTCTTGAGCCTTGAGCCTTAGTCCTGCTCTGGCCAGTTTGATCTTCAGCATCAACCTTTCTGTCTCTTACATATCAGAGGAGAGGGAGAGGGAGAAGGAGAAAGGGAGGAAAAAGAAGAGGAGGAGGAGAAGTCCCCTCAATGCTGATAAGAAGCTGACTGGCTCTCAAAACCACAGTTCAGTGAGGGATAATCAGTTCCTTTCCCCACCTACAGCTGCTCATCATCCCAAGGTCAGTGTTAGAAATTTTGAAACCTTATCATTGCAGCAAGAGCTAAGGATCTGACCTCCCACAGCCCGACCATCACCCTCTGCCTCTCCCTCCACCATAGGATCGGTCACCCTCATCCAGACTGCCCTCATCTGTTGTTTAGATGAAAGCAAAGCATTTAGCTCTGGGTTTTCTGCCTCTGCCCAGGGTAGTAGAGCCAGTTTTCATGTTATGTTAATCTGTGGATCTGATCATTCTCCCTACTACCCTGAATTCCTTTGACATTTGAAAAAGAACCAAACTCCTTAACATAGCCTTCAGTTCCTGAATGGTCTTTCCCTACCAGGTTTCTCCCCTCGTAAGGTCTTAGGCATGCACACTTCTTTAAGTGTGTTCTGCTGGGTTCTGCTACAAGGGCTTTGCACCCCTGACCTCGACTGAATCAATTTCTTATCTCTGAAGGACTTAGGAGAGGTAGTATCTGAAACTTTCCAAGTCAGAGAAGGAGTTAGATGTTCCTGAGCAGGGGTATGGGAAAAGAGAGCCTACTGGCAAGGATAAAAATCCTTGTTTTTCTAGGGAAATCACACATACTAGGGTCATATGGCAAGGCTCATACCTCTATCCTTTCCTTTTTCCAGTTGGATCAGGGTGACCTCACATTTGGGAGAGGCCTTAGGAAAAAAACACAGGGAAGTTCAAGGAAAATGGTTGGGCCAGCTAGTACAAATGTTTTTCACTTAGGAAAATATATTAAAACACAGATTCCTTAACCGAGGTCTGATTTTACAGGTCTGAGTGGAGCTGAGGAATTTGCATTTTAATCAGTTATTCTAAGTCATTCTGCTGAATGAAACACACTTTGAGAAATGAGAAGGAGCATGAACGTGAGCTCCTGGAGGAGGTCTGTCACCCAGTAGCCAATGCAAGGTCCACATCAGGAGGAATTCAATTACAGTTGTGGAATGAATGAATGAAGTTAGCGGGGGTGGGATTAACCCTGAGGTCCCACTGCGCTGTCTCAGACCCCTCAGGCCTCCCCTGCATCCCTCCAGTGCCCTCTGGTCCCTTACTACCAATCATTGCTGAACCAGGCCTCATTCCATCCCCCAGATGAAGGACTGCCTCCAGAATCCAGATGATCTGGGCTTCCCGCCCCTCTGGCTTTCTCACGTTCCTCCTTCCTCATCTGAGTGCTCTGCAGGACCCAGGGTTCCAGCTTCCCACCACACACTCATCAAAGCTTGGCGATTAAACTTCTAGGTACAGAGAAGTGGGTAGCACCCTCCCACTGCTCCAGGATCTGCTACCTGGGGCTGATGGAGGGGACGATGCTATGCTAAAGCCCAGCCTCAGGTCAGCCAGGAGCTGCTATGGTCACTCAATGTCTTCTTTTCCCTTTCTTCTTCGTAAAATGAAATATACAAGATACACAAGATCACTTTCTCAACGTAAAAAATGCAACCGTGTATTTTTAACATCTATGTCTAGAGCTACAGTTTGCTTTTTGTTGTTACTCAGCAGCTTCTGTGTCAATACATCCAGGTCTCCTTCTTTCATTTTAACTAATGCACGGCTTCCACCCAATGGATGCCCTGCAGATTTTTTTTTTTTAATCCAAACCCAGATTGATGGACATTTAAGCCATTTTCTAATCTTCACTATTACAAACAATGCTACAACCTACAGTTTTTTTTACATGCTCCTATTGGCAGATGCCACCATTCCTTCACAAAGCTATAGAAGACATTGGATTGAAAGAAATGCATATCATCAATGTTAATATTATCAAATGAATATCTAAAAAGATTGCACCTAT
The DNA here is from genome assembly GCA_020662805.1 of Glaucomys volans. NCBI lineage: Eukaryota > Metazoa > Chordata > Mammalia > Rodentia > Sciuridae > Glaucomys > Glaucomys volans. The sequence continues at coordinate 48,797 of JAJEJO010000829.1, forward strand.
TTACCTTTCCATCAGAAAGCTATGAGGGTCATCTGTTTCCCCACATCCACACCAACAATGGCTTTTATCAAGGTTTTCATTTTTGTCAATTATGTTTTTGTTTGTTTGTTTATTTGTTTTTGCGGTGCTGGGGATTGAACCCAGGGCCTTGTGCTTGCAAGGCAAGCACTTTACCAACTGAGCTATATCCCCAGCCCCACTTTTGTCAATTCTGTAACCAGTGCTAAGAGATAAGGTTTGGGGATGGGCATGGCTTCTTTTCTTCGCCACAGGAAACTGCAAACCTTTCCATGGTTGTTGGAAAGGGGATGTGAAGGTAACTCATCCAAACAGCTGGCAGATCTCAAGACAGTGGGCCCTGGCTTCTACTGGAGGAACGTGGGTGTGGCAGGGGAGGTGGCAGTGAGGAGGGAGCACTTGACTGACTTTAAAGGCTGAGCAGAAATTTATCAAATGCAAATGCCTGAAGACTGGTGGCAGGACCATTCAAGCAAAGTCGCCGTGCAAAGGCTCTGCCCTGGGCAGCTGGGGGACTACTTCAGAGATGCTGAAGACAGAGCTGGAGGCTTCTGTGGGACCCCAAACTTGAGGGGCCTTGAACACCACACCAAAGAGCCAGACCTCTGTCCTGAGGACTGGGAGATTGTCTCCATGTAGACAAGCATATTTTTTGATGCCCTGGCAAGCACATAGTAGGTGATCAATAAATATTTATGGAAAGGAAAAGGAAAATCTCCAAGGTATTTAAGCAACATGCTTAATTCTCTTTCATCTTCCCATGCCAGACACAGGAGCCAGGCTCCATTCTGAACACTGAAGAGAACACACAGACCAGCAGAGTTCAGGAATCCTCTCCTGGGTTTCAGCCCCCATCCGGCCTTGTGCCAGGTCCCTTTCACCTCTGCCTGTTAGAGATTGCTTTTGGTTTCTGTGTTGACAACCCCTGTTTCTGTGTTTGGAGCGGCTGTTCAGTGCCATTTCCTGATTTAATATCAGCGCCAGCACAGAGCAAGGATGCACAGTTAGCAGTTTTTGCTCCAAGTATTTTTCAAGTTCCCTTTTGATGTAAGGGTTGGGTTTGCAGCTTCCCTGATCTTGCCGAGCAGGGAGGGAGAGATTGGGGGAAGGAGCTGGGGTGGGGGGAGAGGACCCTGAGCGGATTCATCCAGCCCAGCTCAGCTGAGAGGCTCCCTGCCTTCTTGACAGGGGATGGCAGAGGGCTCAGAAGGGCAAGGAGGCAGGCTGAAGGGTCTGCTGGCAGGTGTGACCTCTGAAGCAGTTGCTGCCACCCTCACGTGTGAGTATGAAGATGTCCACATGCCTCTGTGCATTGCCTCTGTCACAAAAGCAAAGGGCTCAAAAGGCTTAAATAAGCTGACATGATGTAATTCAAAACATTGAAAAATGAATATAAAATTGGTCCAAAGAAAAATTTGAGATAGATACAGGTCCCAGTGCCACTCGGTTTGGTTTTGGTATGTTTGGTTTTGAGTATCTGCTTTGCCCAAGCACTTCAGCAGGGCTAAGGGCTAAGGACCCCGATCCTGATGAGTTCTTAGCCCTCCTCCTCTTCCTCCTCCTCCTCCTTCTCCTCCTCCTCCTCCTCCTCCTCCTCCGCTCCCTCTCCCCTCCCCATCCTCCTCCCTCTCCCCCTCTTCCCCCTTCTCCTTTCACCACTATGGTCAACTCAGCAAAAGATGCATGCTTGCAGGGCTGGACACACATGGGACATACACATGAACTTAAGGACAGGACACAGGGAGACAGTGGCACTTCTTCCTAGCATCACAGAAGACCCTGCCTGCCAATCTATAAGCATCTGTGTGACCTGCTGCTGGTTCCCATTTCTACCTCTACCACAACCCACTCATGAGACTCTTCCCGGGAGATCCTCTGTGTCATTTTGCTGAGAAGCAAAAGTCAAAATGGGATTCGATGTGCAAGAGGCTTACGGGGGAAACACCTAGGAAGGATAAAGGAGGAAGAAATGAAAGGCAGCAGGAAGAACCTTCAGAACTCAATGCGGTCTCACACCTGTGAACAGAGGGAGACGGAGGCAGGATTTGGAAAGAAGCTTAGACGGCAGCGCTGCTCTGGGGAAGTTGCAACCAGGCTCTTGGGCCAAACTGCCTGTTGGGAGTCCTACATCTCACAGAAACAGGCCAGCTTGACCACCAGCCACTGCCCTCAGTCAGTGGCCGGAAGCAGCTGGAAGGAAGAGCAGCCTCAGTGCAGACCCAGTGGAGAAGCCAGAAGGGTGGCAGCCGGTTCTCCGTCTAGGAGAGCTTCGCCCAGTACCTCCAGGGCAGTCAGCGAGGACTTCCCCTGAGTGGAGTCAGCCTCAGGGGCCTCTGATGGAGAGTTTTCTACATGTGGGGGACTGACATCGCACTGGAACCTCCACAAGAACCTTATGAGCTAGGTAGTGTTCTCATCACCCACCCCCCTTTCAGAGGCAATGCGGCTGAGGCCACCGCTGCCCCGTGACAGAGAGCAGATTCAAAGGCTGTGTGACTCCAACCATTTCTCTGGACTGCTTGGGCCTGGAGACCTGGAAGAGGAGTGTAGGAGGCCCATTTCTCTCTTCACACCCACCTCTCCTGCGGCTCAGCCCTGGGATAGGTTAACCAGGCTCCCCCAACAAGGGCCCTGTGGTCTCTTCAGAACCAGGGCCAGCACATTCCAGCTGCTGGTCAGCTCCAGGCAGGAGGCCCAGAGTGCTCCCCTGAGGGCGGCACTATCTAGCCACTGTCTTCTGGAGACACATATTTCTTTTTCTTGGGCATCACCTCCTCCAGGAAGGCCCCCTGGCTGGCACATGTATCCATATACCTTATACAAACGGTGTGCAATGCTTCTGTGATACCCGTATGTACCACAAAACACAGCCTCTTTAGGATCAAAACCAGGTGTAAGTCTTGTCAGGACTCCTGAGACCCACGACTCGGAGACCTGGCACTAGAGGAATGGCAGTGTATGGACAGAAGACTCACACAGGAACTCCTGGTCTGGGTTATCAAGGAGGAGGATGTGGGACCCTTGGGGAGAAAAACCATGTCTTTGACTTTTACAAGTATAGCCTGCACTTCCTGGCCTGGCCACCAGGGGCCACATCAACCCCCAGGCAGTGTAAACCAGAGGCGTCTCTACTCCAGCCAGTCAGTGCCTCCTACCCACCCCAACTTATCTGCAGGGGCCAGGCTTGTGCCTTGCTTCCCAAGTCCTCAGCATCTGCTCAGCTGCCAGTGGCCCAGTGGGTAGCCCAGCCAAGGAGGAGAGTTATTTTTATTTATTTCTTCTTAATCATGAACTTAATTTAGCTGCTAATCAGGTTACCATGGTGACTTGCACTGGATTTATAGCAGTTTCCTAAAGTGCTTTTTTCTCACTCTTTGGGTAAACGAATAAAATTTGGGTGATGCGCAAAGCACATGAATATTGAATGTCCTAGAGAAAGGTCAGATGCATCTACTTTGTGTCTGCCTTTTGTCCTGCCTGAGGTGCTTAAGAAACCTGGGGTCTGCCCAGGTGCCTCTCTTCTGCACTCCCTTTAGAATCATCAATGGATCCCTATTGCCAACCAGGTGAGGTCTGAGATTTCTGCCTTGTGTTCAAGGCCTCGCCTCCCTCATGCTCTACCTTCCAGCTCCCCTGTGCTGTTCCCTGCGTGGTTGTCTGTTCCTCTGTGCCTTTGTTCGTGCCTTTGTTCCCTAGGCTTGGAAAGCCCTTCTTAGGAGAGATGTCCTCAGTCCTCACAGGTCTCCAGAAGAGTTCATTCCTTGACCCTCTGTCCTGGGAGTGACAATGTCCTGGCTCACCTTGGAGTCGCCCCCATCCCATTCAAACACCTTTGGGCATTCTTCCTGACCCTTCCACCACTCTGGTGGGGGTGGGGGGGTCTGGTGCTGGCCAGCCTGGGAGAGCAGGGCAGGGAGGCGAGAGGAGGGGAAATGAGGAGTCAGCATTTTGACAGCCTTCTGAATTTCACAGCCTTGGAAATTCGCCTCATGTTCCATCCAGGTGGTTGGGGGAAATGGGGGACTCAGTTCATCTCCCCCTCTCTCCTTTACCACGGCCTCCACAGCACTCCTGCTTCAGGCCAACTGGAAGCCCCTCACTCTCTCCACCCCGCCCCCAGAGCCCCCAGAAGGGACTGTGTCTCCAGGTTGGAGACCACAATTTCCAGGATTTCCCTGAGGGCCTTGGGGCCGGCTGCCAATCAGTCCTGGGATCAGCCACAATCCATTAGTGAATGCCCAGGGCTTGAGGCGCCAACAGAGCCCCCAGGCGTCGGCGCCAGATCCTGCCCAGGGAACCCAAAGCCACCTTCAATTATTGTCTTGGCCTTTGTAATCAAATGAGCTGGACCAGGGATCAAGGGCTGGTTCACTAGAGTCAGAGACCCCTCCAGTCATCAGCCCAGGCACCCTGAGCTCATCATGCACCCCACAGGTCAGGATATAGGTATAGACCCCACAGGAGACCGTCAGTGAACCTCCCAGTTCACAATGGGAACATCCTAGTTCATTTATAGGAGCCTGCATTCTCACTGAGGCTGTGTGAGTGCATTGAGTTACCACCCCTCTCTGAGCCTCTCTTCTCTCCTCTAGAACACAGGGCTGCGGTCATGGAAGATGCACTGACATGGATAATCACGGGCTTACTTGTACTTCAGCTCTTTCCGAACTTGGAGTTAGAAGAACCAGATTCAAATCCTGGCTCTACACCTTTATGTGATTTTATTTGAAGTTTGGGGCCTGGAGACAGGAAAGGACGGTTCTGGGTGGGGAGGGTGAGGTTAGCAGGCCCAGACATCTATAATAGTGACCAGAAAGGAATGTCTCTGCTGTGCCAGGCAGGAACCAAAAGACAGCAGCAACTTCAGTGGGTACAGGACTCCAGGGCTAGCTCAGTGGCAAGTTTACTGTGTGATCTTGGGCAAGTCACTTCACCTCTCTAGGATTCAGAAGAGTTTTTGTGGGGTGGTAAAACCCCATGGAAATGAGGATGGAACCCATGTTCTCTAGACTCCCCTCCAGCTTGCTAGCTCACCAGCTCATCTGCCAGTAGTGGGCAGAGAGAGAGATGGCTTTGTGGAAGCGGGAGGCAGGCACAGTAGCCCCCTCTGGCCACCAGGGGCTGCCTCACTCCACCACGTCTACACCTCAGAATGGGACTAACAGATACCGGCTCCCTGTGATGACTCAACAAGCTTCCAGCGGGGAGGAAGACAGGGGATTCCTCTTGGACTTAACACAGCACTGTGTTAAGAGGACAGACTCTGGGCCTGACTCCCTGGGTTCAAATCTCAGCTCTTTTCTTTACTGCCCGTGTGGCCTTGGCCAAGTTACCTACCCTGTCTGTGTCTCCTTTCCCTTGTATGTCTAATTGGACTAAGTAGCATATGCCCCATTGGGTGGTTGGGAGGATTGAGTAACTACACACTAAGCACTTAGTGTTGTGTGTTAATGATTATGCACCAAACATTTCCCAAGCTGCTATCCTAATGCCATCGTATGCTCCAGGGAACTGAAAGGCAGAGAGATTAAAACCTCTCACCTGGGCCTGGTGCTCTAAATCGGTGCATTTGCCCTCAGCCCTGCTGCTCCACCTCGGCTCAATATGATCAATGTTCTCCACTGGCTTGTTTTGCAAAACAAGTTTATGTAGCAATAGAAATAGAGATAGGAGTAGGAGTTAATTAAGGGCAGGGTGAGCCACAGATCGATCTTCACGTCGTTACAGGAGAGACGGACTAGACATTAGGACATGATTCAACAAGAACACAACACGGTCCGCAAGGGCTTCTGGCCAATGATGGAACACGACTCTGGGTCTAGCTAGCAGCTTCCAGGAAGCACAGGGGACGGAGGAACACAGCAAGCAACACCAGCTGGCTTCAGCACAGGCACAAGGTAGAACCAGCTGCAGGACACAAGACCCAGAGTCACCCAAACATAGCACCTCAAACAGAGAAATAAAGGGCAGTTTTAAATGTTTTAAAGGGCATAAGAGGGATGTTAGGAAGAAACTGAAGAGGCATCAATCAAACGCAGTGGCGATGCCCTGATGCAAACAAGCAAATTGTAGAGACACATTTTTTGAGACAATCAGGACTATTTGAATATCAGCCAAACATTAGATATTAAAGAAACAGTTTTTTTTAAATTTTGTTAGATGTGATAATGATATTGTGATTATGTTAAAAAGAAATGTTAAATCCTTGTTTATTAGCAATAACTCCCCATAATTTATGTACACAATGAAATTGTGTCTGGAATTTGATTTCAATATTTCAACAAAGGGAGGGAGGTCAAGCATAGACAAAGGAGCACTATAAATTCTCCCTTCTTATGTTTGAAATTTTTCATAACAAAAAATTTTTAAAAACACAGAAAAGCAGAGGAGAGAGGCAAACCACTAGGTAGGAAGAGTTACAAATACAGATTTCAGACATGGTGGTGGTGACTAAGGTTTGGCCCCATGGAGATAGAAGATCTGAGAAGTCTCCTCACTCATCCAAGAGGGTGTCCCTCACCCATTCTAAGGTCATCCAAGAAAAAGAAAATGTACTCATTCACTCACTCACTCACTCATCCATCCATCCATCCACCCATCCATCCATTTATCCATCCATCCATTCATCCACCCACTCATCCATCCATCCATTTATCTGTCCATCCATCCTTCCATCCATCCATCCACCCACTCATCCATCCATCCATTCATCCGTCCACCCATCCATCTATCCTCTACACGTCCATCCATTTGTTCAGCTGATACACCTACTGTTGAGAGTCTACGGTGTGCCACAAAGGTGATCATCCTATCCTCATGGCACCAATAGTCGGGTAGAGAGGACAGTGATGTGGTTGGTGAATCTGTTATTACACAAATACATATTCACAAACCATGAAGAATCTGAGGAAAGATTATGCACATCAAGGTGTTTAACATGGGTGGCCTGACTTAGTCTGGGCTGAGGGATGGTTGGAGAAGTTTTCTATATAACATTGAAGCTGAGACTTAAATAATGAGAAGGAGATAGCCATGTGAAGAGCCCAAGGAAGGGCATTTAGGTGAAGAGAACAGTAAGAGTAAATGTCCTAGGGCAGGGAGAAGCCCGGGATCTTCAGGAATGTTCGGTAAAGGGATAGAGCTAGAACTGAGTGAGGGAACAAGAAGACCTCAGACTAGAAGATGTTTGGGACTACTAACCACTGCTCTTGAATCAAAAGACACTTCTCTTCCATAAATAGAACATATCAAGTAGAGACAGAGGCTGGGGTCTACTGACAAATGCTTCTGGCAAGGTACCATGGCAGGTATTGGAAAAGTTCATGTACATGGTGTCTAGCGAAGATGCTCTACTTCCTAATAGAACTTTAATTAGGGAACAGGGTGAAGAGGAAGAGTGGGAGGCTGCCCTGTTGCAGAGAAGAAGCCACTAAAAGGGAACCAACTACTGGAATCGCTGAGTAAGTCATACTCCCTGTTAAGGACTTAAAAACCAATGGGAAAAGCAGGCCCAGGTCCTGCTCAGGCCCCACCTCCCACAACCAGCCTTAGTCAGGGGAAGGTTGTCCTAGCCAACTCTGGGGACAGTTGCCTGGTGATTTATGGCCCTGAGACAAAGGCTCCCAAGGAAAGGGCCTGTGAAACGTGGACATGTTGTCGGAACAATTAGAGCCCATCCATCTATGTGAATCAGCATCGTCTCTGGAAGATGGGCCAAGGACAGGGTTGGTGTGGGCTGCACACCAGGCCTTAGTGTGTGACTTTACACATGGTGAATGAGCACAAAAGACCTGAAGCAGCGGGTCTAAGCCCCATTTATCAGATAAGGAAAATGAAGGTCTTAGAAAGATGACTTGCCCTGGGTCAACAGGAAGGGGATGCAGATTCAGGTCTGAGTTTCAAGGCTTTGCTCTTCTGTGGCATATCTTATGGCAACTGCCTGGGGGGACTGGTTCCGTGGGTCTACTGGGCTTTCCCTCCGCTTTTCCAAGATTGGGATGCTGATGCCAACGAGGTGATGGGAAGAGAAGGTGGTGGCTTCCAGTTCTCAATTTACTCTGAAAAAACCAAGCTGGTATATCCAAAGCCAACAGCAGGCTCCTTGCCTGCAGAACCAAATGCTTGTTTCCCCTTCAGGGACCTGGAAGGAGTCAGAGGTGACAGGTCCTTTCTCCAAACCTGGTGTAGTGTTCTGGGCCCTTATGGAAGACTCGTGTGAGGAGGCACCCCGCGGGACTCACGCTCATCCTTGGGAGCTGATCCTGGCTCCTTGATTTCAGGAGCACCCAGTCTGACTCAGTTCTGTGATCCCAGCAGAGTCTGCCCAGAGGAACACACAAAGGCTTGCTGAATACAAAAACAGACCATTGGCACTGGAGATGTTGCCACAAACTCAACTTGAGAAGGAAAAAAGAATGACTTAATAAAACGAATATATTGGGAAATGCTTAAGGGATATAATATTCATTATATAAAGCAGACTAAAAAACCGTAGAGCAAAAAAAAAGAAAGCATGAACTTAATCATGTAAAATAGTGTGCATTGATTTGCACATGGTGAAAGTTCTACACAAAAATGCAAACCAAAATATTAACCATGAAATCTCTGTGCAGTTGGCTTATGTGTGATTTTATCTGCTTTATGAATTTTTTCCTCCAAAAGGTATTACAATAGCATGTATAATTTTCCAACTAATAGGGAAAGGTCCCAACTTTTTTTTAAATAACAGTTTTAAATAATAAAGTTTAGGAAACTGCCTACTTCTCTGAAGTCAGAGCTGGCTTCTGGGTGCCAGTCAAGGGCCTGACATTCAGCAAAAGGAGCTCTCTTAGTTCCCCAGATCCCAGGGTCTGCAGAATTCACACCATGAGCTGCCAGTTTGCTGCCCAGGGACTCAGGGTGAAAAGCGCAGATGCCCAGCCTTAACAGCCATCTGCCAAATCCTTGGTATCACCAAGTACATTTCCATGACTCTTCTCACCATAGCAAGTCAGTAAATCAAAGCGCATCTCGTACACAAGGTGGCCCTTTCTGGTAAAACACAAAAAAACTTAATCTTTGGTCCAGAAGCAGTAGATTGCGGCGGCAAGTCAGCAGCCAAAACCATTAATCTTTGCCGCGTTCCCCAACTGGCCCGAGTAGTAAAGAAGATAATACCCCAGCAGAATCAGTGACCCACTACAAATTGGTCCTGAAAGGTCCACCAGCATAAATAGACTTTTGCTGATCCAACACTTGTTAGGAACCCCAACAAAGAGACTATTGGCTCATCTGATGAGCCGCTTGCAATGGGCCCTTGCAATGGCTGGTGATGGATGACCACCCTCCCTTGGAGGGGAAGATGCAGCTCCTGGTATGGGGCCCTTTCTCATCTTAAATTTGTCCTCAATAAATCACAGGTGCAGAGAAGCCGGCATCAGTTTCATTACACCTACATGCTCCAGTATCAATCACGCCACCATGGCGGCCTGTCTGGGTGCAGTTCATTTCAAGTGGCTTTTTCTGTCCTGATTCTGTTTCCACTGCGATGCATGCTCCCAGGGATTGGGGCCCAGAGGGCAGGAGGAAAACGAAGGCCTGTACTCCCCGGGCCCCAGCACCTGTCCCTCCTCCATCTCCATGAACTCTTCCTCAAGTGGGTGTCAGTCTAAGCTCAGCACCCAGCACCTGTGCAAACGGCTGAAGCCTTAGCATCCAAAAGTCTTGTTTTCAGATAATAGCTCTGACATTTGTCCACTTCGAGCAAGTCACTACTTTGCCAAGGCTCAGTTTCTACATCTGGAAAATGAGCTACCTAGGCAGATTAAACACAGTATTATGCATGAAGAGCCTAGCGCAGTGCAAGGTATGAAGCAGATCTTCAAAGGAGGCCAGCTCCTGCCCCAGCACCTTCCTAGATTTGGGTGCTGACTGAAGAGAAAGCCCTGCAGGCATGGCTGGCTCCTCCTCTTTTCCCTCTGGCACCCAGGCCCATGAGAAAGTGGAGACACACCACTGTTCCTCTTCCCCATGTCTACCTGCCTGGACCCTTCCTGGTGTCAGCAAAGGTGTGTCAATTACAGCTCAGAATTTATGAGAAGGCTGCCACGGCTCATTTCGGTCTTGTTCCTTTCATTGTAGGCAGTTAAAACACACTTAAAACCAAGGACACCCAGGAGCTCTCAGACCTCTTCTTAATGCACATGATCAAATACTTTAATGCCATTAAATACAGGCATAAGGCTCATCATAAAGGCTGTGAACTTCTTTTATAAAAGAATCATAAGTGGAAATAAATGGCTTCTTTTAGGCAGTCCCTGAGCCAGTCTTCCTACAGCCGGCAAAGCAGGACCCACATACCACTGCAGTCCAGCCCCAGGCCTCCTATCGGGCATAGCCCAGCTGCCTCTGTGGTGGGGTGCAGTGCTCAGGGCCCAGTGGCAGCCCTGCAAATCATTAACCAAACAAGCAGGACTTTGAGAAGGAGAGAGGACAGCGAAAAGGACCCTGCCCCAGAGCCGCTCAGTAATGTCAGACAGATCGAGCTTTTCAAAAAGATGCTTCCATTCACTTTAAACCTACAAGAGAGCCAAAGTGACAGGACCATTTATTTGCAGAAGAGCTGGGGAGGGAGTGGGAAGGGAAGGCAGAGAAGCAGAAGGAGGGAGACAGGTAAAGCAGAGAGAGATGAGAGGAGAGAGAAAAGGTTCAGAGAGCAGATAGAGAGAAGGAGGTAGAAAGGGGTACAGACTGGCTTTACCCCAAGGCAACAGGGTCATGCATGTTGGCTCAGAATCCGGAGCCAGATCCTACAGAGCTACATGTATATGCAGCACATCACAAAGAACAGACTGTAAAGCAAGGTCAATGCTGGTGTACAAAGCACCCACCAGGTGTCAAGCACATCGTTGTTTAATTTTCCCAACAACCCTGTAAAAAGGGCCAATACATTTCATCAGTTCTAACATGCACACTTTGCTTGGACAACTGCTTTCTCATCTCTGAAATGGAGATGCTTTTTGCATCACTGTGGACCAGCAGCAAGCAGTCCCAATTTCATGGTCATACCTGGGAAACACATCAAAACTTACAGAATGGGCATCTGCAAGTCCCAAGGACAACAGAGAGTGGTTTTGAAGAAATGCTACCACTTATGTTAGCAATCAGACAGAGGTGAGAGTGTGCTGAAAAACGTGGACGTGGATGATACTAACTCTTGCAGGTTTTAGGAAGGTCTTAAGCAAATTATTTCCCTTAGGTTTCCCTTATTGTGTAGGTACAAAGGCCTTGTGAAGAAAATCTCTGTCTAAAGAAGCAAAAGTCCATAATTATAAAACTAAAATTCTAAGAAGAAAGTATGGTACCATAATTTCATTTGTGATAGTTGTATTTTTCTTAATGTTTCACGAAATAATGGTGCAAAATACAAGCACTGTAAGTTCCATTTTAGAGATGAGCAAATTGAGGCACATCAATTAACTACTCAAAACCACATGGGAAGTCAAAACCCCAAGTCTTTCCAATTTCAGGGCTTCTGTTCTCAGCCACTGCCATTCTTCTCTGACATCTCTGGAGCCAGATCACCTTAGGTTCCAATTCCAGCTTTGCTACCCAAGGGAGTGACTTCTAGTCCCAGAGCCAGACAGTGGAGATGCTAACAAACTTGCTTCTCAAAGTTATGGGGAAAGGAAATCTGTAGGTGAAAAAGTTCAGCATGGGGCCAGAAGACGCCCAGGGTGTGAGGGTCAAATGAGGGTCTGCACATAGCACATCTGAGGACTGCCCTCTTGGCCTCCGTGAAGACCTGGATGGCAGCAGGAGCTCAGATCTAGCACTAGAACCATCATCAACAGAAGATGCTTCCAGCCCCTCAGGACAAACCAGTCCGTACCCCCTTCCCGGTGCCTGCTGGGTGCTCAGCTGCCTTCCAGCAGTCCCAGGTACCATAATCGTCACCGCTCATGTCGACTGAGTGTCCACTCTGTGAGTTCAACTATGCCAGCAATGTTACAGGCCTGGACACATATTCTAACCCCAGGACAACCCCAGAAGTGGGCATGTTACAGAAGAGGGGATGGCCTGAGAAGGACACAGCACTGTCATTAGGTGTCCAGAGACAAACACACCCCGAATTTTAGGTTGATTTGGTGTTCTGGGAGGTCCGCTGATTCGTCCCCATTAGGTCCGAGATTTAAGTTGACTTTTAAAAGGTATAAAGGATGTCTTCTTCCTCCCCACACTACTGTAGAAAATGTGGGAAATATTAATAATAAAAGGACGTGGATGTGCATCATCTCATTGCCAAGAGAACATTCCCTGTTATGGGTTGGATATGGTTTCCACGTGTCTCCCAAAGGTTCATGTGCTGGAAGCTTGGTCCTCCACATGGTGATGATGGGATGGTACTTTTAAGAGGCAGAGTCTAGTAGGAGGTCTTTAGGTTAATTGGGGACATGCCCTTGGGTGGGACCATGGAACCCCAGCCTCTGGGGCTTCCTGTTTGGTGATGTGATCTCTTCCTTCCACATGCCCTCATGCTACTGTGATGCCGTTGACCACCAGGTCCTTAATCATATCTGAGCCAGTGCCAATGCCATGCCCTTGAATCCACAGAACTGTGAGCTAAATAAACCTCTTTTCCTTATAAAGTTAGTCTGTCTCCAGTGTTTTTTTGTAATAACAAAAAATGAACTAATATACCCCTTGTTTACACATTTTGTTTCCTTCCATTCTTATTTCAATCCACATTTTGCATAGTTAAGGTATATGCATTTTGGCCTGATTTTATTCACTTAGCATAAGCATTTCCCCACATTATCAGAAACTCTTCAACAGCTTTGTTTTTATTGTTACCAACATCATTAAATGGGTGGGCTATCATATATTTAACCACTCCCCCAAATACAGGACATTTAGCCGTTTCCAATAACAATGGAGATTTGTATGAATAAAGTTTTGCTTACATTTTTATTTCCTTGGGATAAATTATTTGTAGTAGTACTACTGAGAAAATGACTCAGATTTTTAAAGACTCTTGATAGTGTCAAACTTAAATTTATATGTAAGGTTGTGACTCAGTGATAGAGCACTTGCCTCACACACTGAGTTCAATTCTCAGCACCACGTATAAATAAATGAATAAAAATAAAGGTCCATTGACAACTAAAAGTAATAAAAAAAAAAGAATACCTGTTTCAACTCATCCTCACCAACATTGAATATTAACATTTTAAAGTTCTCTAATGTGATAAGTGAATTTGTTTTAAATTAACATATCTTCATTATTAGTAAACATTTATTCTTTTTTCCAGTCTTATTATATGATTTTATCTGAGAATTTGTGGGAAGACAGAAGCATAGTTAAGAGTCCCTGCTAATCAATACACCTTGTTTTGAATCCTGGCTCCTCATATGATTCGTGTGACCTTGGGTGATTATTTAACTTCTCAAAGCTTTACTTTCCATCGTCTTTTAATAGGGATGAGACAATAACACATACCTTACGGGGTCTTTGTAAAGAATATGACAGAGTTTATGTAATTGACATCAGCTTATAGTAAATGCAATAAATATTAGCTACTTGAATTTTTTATTTTGCAAATTCTTTTTCATATGCTTTCCTCATTTTCATGTTGGGAGTTTAATAGCTTTATGATCAATTTGAAAGAGCCCTTCATATGAAAGACATTAACACTTTGTCACATTTGATGTGAATATTTTTAAATTGACCTTTAAAGCTACATGCTTTCTGCCTTGATGGTCTCTGTGAAATTATTTTAGTGGCATCCGCATCTGGTGAACCTGCAGGGAGGAGCTATGCTTATTAGGTAAAGAGTCAGAAAATGGGAGTTACTTGAACCTCCAGTGATGCACCCAGAATGCATGGTCTCCTTTCCCAATGCTGCAATGCTGGTAGATGAGGTAGGAATAGGCAGAATTTATTGCACCCACAAAACAAACCCCCTTGGTAGAGTTGCCATGGCTCTACCCGCTGATGCCTAAGCATGGCACATGGCAAGTCATATTGGAGAAGGAAGTGATGGAGCCTTCCGGAACTGGCTCTTTCAGTTCTGAAGCTGGCCTTGGGTGCCGGAGGAGACTTTCCCAAGATCTCCTTTTGTGCATCGCTACTTCTGTATACTCAGTGCTTTTCTGTCAACAAGGGTTCCAAGGAGTAAGGAAGCTTCTGTTTTTGTTTTCATTTTTTATGTCTATTAAAAATAAACATGCTGAGAAGCTGCCTTTTAGTCTCTTTATCAAGCCCCAAATGACGCGTAGCCCTTGTCAGATCAGGGTTGATGAAAGCAAGCAGCGCAATTTGCAAGGCATTGGGGAGAGAACTTAGTGAAGGACAGGTTTCCCCTCCATTGATCAAAATGGGTTTCAACCAAGTGATGGGCAGTCAGAAGCTGCCTCGACTCAACTAAGGCGAGCAGGCAGGCAGGATGCCCTCCCAGCCCACCAGCCTGGGCTCAACCTACAGGACACCTGGCAGGATCTTCTCCAAAAACCGAGAAGCCCATCTCTCTCGAGGTCGGCACAAAATGGGGCGCATTTCATGTGAGTCAATTTAATCAATACTTTTCTTGCTTTGGAAACTCAGGGCATTTGGAGAGAGCAAAGCCACGCTACACAGTAAAGCAGCTTTAAATTCTAATGAGCTTCCCTGCACTAATTAGTGACTTTGCAAACTGGAAGCTTTCTTTGTTAGAAAACACTCCCGTGCCTTGGAGTGATGCAAAATGCCAGTTTTCCCCCACAAATCTCCCTTCCTCTTTTATCACCAAGTCGGAAAGGGAAGGACTTTGTTCCTCTCCCCCTGCTAGGATTAACAGATTTTGATTATTTTCTTTATTATTGTCCTTAAGTGACTAGCATTGCGTTTTGCCTTGTAAAAAAAAAATATATATATATATCAAGAGAGTGCGGGAGAATAATTTCTCCTAAATCCTGTCACCACCCGGCAGGAAGCGGAGATCTGGAGGGTAAAGGAAGCCTCTTCGGGAAGAGCCTGGACAGCGCGCCCCCTCCAGTCCCCTCCCACTTCACGGTGAGATTTGGTAATTTGCAAATCGAGCCGCTGTCATCATTTTGCACAGAGCCAGCCAGGTCTCCGCTCCTTGCTAGGAGAATGTGGCCCAATCATTTGTCTCCGCAGCGCGCGGATTCTAGAGCACTTGAGAATTCTTAGCCATAAAGCTGATTACTAACAGGAGTGGTTATAAAGAAAAATCTTTTTAATCTGGGAAGGAGGGGAGGGGAAGACAAAGGGCAGGGAGAAAAAGATGCTCAGAGCTCTCTGCAAACGGAAGCTTCTTGTGAATCAGAACTGGAACTTGAAGAAACCAGTAGAATTTCTCCCCCTCTCTCCCACCCTGCTGTTGTCAGCGCTGTCTGTCTGGGTCTCTCTGTCACGAACTCCATCTCTACCCCTCTCTCCTTTCTGAGTACTTGATGAGGATACTCTGCCTGGAAATAATTGCCTTCGGACCCCCGAGTCCCACTTAAAAGTCTCTGGGACTGATCGAGATAAATCCCATCAGGCTTTTGTTTCCACTCAAAGTGCCCCCGTCATTTATTAGACGAATTAAAGTATCAATTTCTGTTTAAACATTAACAGGGTGATGCCAAATATTAGTCAGTTCCTAATAATTTTGAGGGATTAAAAAGATAATAAAAGTAATAGTCCATTACATTACCTACTTCAGCAAGATTGTAATGAATGTAATAAATTCTGGATCAGGGTTATAACAACTTCCATCTATTTAAAATGAATTTGTAGGGTTACTTTCATTAACTATGTATATGGGGAAAATGATCTGACATATTACTTTAAAAGAGCTGTAAAACCGATTAGGAGAAAATATGCTTTCCAGACAGGGATGCCGGCCACAGGGGACAGTGGCATCCCTGGGAACCGGGAAGGAGCCTCAGAGGAGCCCAGTCGTAGCCTTCTTGCGCTGCCCCCTGCTATTCTGCGGAAATCGTGACAGCATCAGCGCCAGTGGACCAGGGCGAAGGGACCTTCCTTTCCCCTTTCTCCTCTTCTGCATTTTCCTCCCCGGGTGTATTCCTACTAATGAACCGAGCCTCGCTCTGGGAACTTCTGCAAGGAAATCAAGCCCAGGCCTGCGGCCCAGCCTGGCCTTTGGGGCCCCCAGGGAAAGCCGCCGTATTAAAGGGGCCCATGCCCTCATTGCTGGAGGAGACAAGGGAGCGAGCACTTGACTGCACCACAGAAATTACTGGTGTACCTCGAATGCCCGCTTCATTTATCAATTTCATAGCAGAAAAACCCATATGACTGCCTTGTTCAGTCACACGCTAAATCTAGTCACACAAAGCTCCCCACCGCCAGTCAAGTGTGTTATGCACGGGCCTGGAGAAAGTAACTTGAAATACCACTAATGATTTATACTTAATTGAACCTCTAAGTGATTAAAGTGGCAGTAATGAATGAATCACACCCTCCTCATTCCCTGGCCCGCCCGGCCCAGCCTCTCCAGGCAGAGCGGACCACGCCTGGGGAAGTCAACCGCTGGCTGCAGCCATTCTCTCGGCTCCCCCAAGCCGCCCATCTGGGTCCTGGCTAAATTGCTCTCGCTTGCAGTAAATGACTCCATAAGCACCGAATCAGACCATTGATCCTTTTTATTAGATTACCCAATTGGAAGGTTAATGCATTTGCATTTGGCAAACGGAGTCGGTCAGCCCGAATCCCACGCGGGGATGGGTGTTTAAATGGACACAAGGAGAGCGGCTCTGTCAACATATTGATTTGTTGGCAGCAGAAATCAGATCTGATTCCTTCCTACTTTCATCCCCCACCCAACCCCCCAAAAAAGCAGTCTGGAAACAGCACTCCCAGGGCTGCGTCTTCCTCAGCAGGAGGTGTCTGCCCTTGCCCCTACTTTGTTCTGGAAGGAAGAAGAATCCCACAAAGGTTTTTCAGTCACCTGGGACAGGGACAAAGGTGGACCTTGCTGCCTTCTCTAAATGAAGGAAAGTCAGGATTTACATCAGTGACAAGGACACACATTTCAGAAACCAAAACTACTTTTCTGTCATCGGGTTGGGCCCTGGCAAACATTCAAAACCAGGTTTCTACACCTGAATTCATTCATAGATTTACTAAATGCTAAGTGGTTACCTTTGTTAGGATTTTCTACTAAGGAAATTCACAAGCTGGAAAAACATTGTGTTGATCTAACAGGAGTTTACATTGAAGAATTTAGCCACAGTTTAGGGGGCAGTTAGAAGTTAGAGAAATCATCCCCCCCAAAAAAACATGTTTTAAAGATGGGGAAACTGAGGCTCAGGGAAAGCATAGAACTTACCAGAAGCCCTCCAAGGAGTTCACGGAAAAATCTCCTCAGACTTCCACCTTCCAGATCAGACTGATGTTTCATGCTCAGGTGAAAAGCCAGTACTCCCAAGCAGAGGTGGATTTGAGGCTGTGACAGTGAAGACATAGTCTTTTTATACAAATGTTCTAAGACACAAGCCATATTTCATATTCAGCTGCATAAACCAGGTGTTCGTCTAAATGGTTCTGTGGCATAAGATTCGTTCTTAGTAAACACTGTTTACAGGGTGGGTTTGTTCAACATTACGCCTCTGAGAACACGGGGCTGGTTTCTTCATTTCAATTTGGTCCCACCTTTCTCTGTTCAGCCTCCAAAGGTGGCTGGGAGGCTGGGGAACAGCCTGAAAGATGAAGTCAGAAATTGAGGGTTAAAGTCCCAGCTCAGTCACTCAGGGCTGTTATCTTTTTTGAACCTCAGCATCTTCAATTGCAATAAATCCTGGATTGTTTTGCAATTAAATGGAATAATATGTGTGAAAATAACCAGTAAGAATGTGGCCCTTATCCTTGTAAGGCTTCTTTTTTTTTTTTTCCCCCCCAGAGATTGAACTCAGGGGCACTTGACCACTGAGCCACATCCCAGCCCTATTTTGTAGTTAGAGACAGGGTCTCACTGAGTTGCTTAGCGCCTCACTGTTGCAGAGACTGGCTTTGAATTCACGATCCTCCTGCCTAAGCCTCCCAAGCCCCTGGGATTACCAGCATGTGCCACTGTGCCCGGCCCATGTAAGGCTTCTTATCCACAAATTCTCTTCCTCTCAGTTTCATGGGAAAAGGGTGACCACTCCCCAAGTTTAGTCTTTCAGGCAATAACTGACCAGAGCCAGTGAGCCCAGGATAGTTCATACCACACCGTGAAGGAAGCCACTTCCTTACCCAGTTTTCTTTGCTTCATAAGAGAGGCTCCAAGCCTTGCACCATCTCTCGCCTCCCTCCTCAGCCTTTCCCTCACATTCCCTATCAGACCCTGCTGGAGTGTCAGAGAGGCCTAAGAGGCCATGGGGATAGAGATTATGCAACTTCTTTAACAACAGTCTATGCACTAATATTTTTAGAGCATTCTGCACTTTAAGTAATTTTTTTACATGTGCTGGATTTCATTTAATCCTTCCAATCACCCTATAAAGTACAAATTGTTCTATCCACTTTACAGAAGCAGAAACTGAGGCTGGAAGAGGCCAAGTGACTGTCCAAAGTAACAGAGCTGGGAAGGGGCCATGCTAGGGTTTAAGACCCCCGGACCTGGACCTGTGTTCTTCTGTTACTCTGCTCCCTCCTAGGACTCACAGTATCTTTGTGTCAGGGGACAAATCAGAGTTCAGCAGGGCCCCTGGGCTCTCCTTCCCCTTTTAGCCTACTAGTCCACTGGGTCAACAGCCTGGGCAGGCAAGGGTTGGGAAGGTGTCCATCCGTGGGGAAGCAGAGGATCAGTGGTGAGAAGGAGAAACCACTAAGAGAGTAACAGGTGACCTTCAGGAGTCATTGAGAAAGTGCTGAGGTGGCAAGCTGTGGTGTGACAGTGGCCCTGAGGCCCACAGGAGGGACCTCTATCTGATTGGGAGTGTGATGTGGGCAGATTATTCTAGAGATAGTCGCAGCCAGGTTGCCTGGGGGAAAAAAGCAGAGAGAGGCCCCAGCTGGATTGGGCAGAAGCTCCCAGGGCTGGAGCTCAGTACCCAGCAAGCTCTAGTCCTAAGTAGGCCAAGTGTCCCATCCACATGGGCCAGACAGTCAGCTGCGGCCTCTGGTCTAGGGAGGACACATACAATACTGGGGTAGGGAATGCACATGTCCTGGAAGAAGTCACCTGGACCTTCATAGACATGAACAGACTCTGTCTCCATCCAGGCCTGCACTTGTCTGCAGGTGCATGTGTGGGGTGTGTGTGTGTGTGTGTGTGTGTGTGTGTGTGGTGCCTGGGACAGCGTCTCTGTGTCTCTCCAGGATGAGGTGGGGGTGGGCATGTACAAGGAGCCGTGCTTGGGCATGTGATGGTGTGTCTACACACAGGTGAAGGGGCCATGCCTCCACCAGGGGGTTTTTGCCCACAACTCAGCTGAGATGAGGGAGGAGGGGCAGTAGTTGGTCCTATCACTAGGAATAGAAGGAGAGCCTGCTTTGTCTTGGAGTCAGGGAGGGCTTCCTGGAAGAGAGGACATTTACTAAACAGGCCCTTCTTCCTGAGACCCTGATGGGTGGGAACTCCTCTCACCAACCAGTCTTAGTTGCTCTGTCATGGCAGAGCAGTCCAAGATGGGCCAAACAGTGTGCGGAGCTAGGGCAGATACCTGGTCCGCACCCCAGAAATTCCCATGAAGTCTCACGCTCACATAAAAACAAAGCAACCCGGACACTGCCAACTCTTGGAGATGGGGCTCCAAGTAGGTATTTCCCTGCCCAGACTGACCTGGCTTTTCATGCACAGTCCAGAAGGACAGAGCTGGGCACTGCCCCTGTGACCAGGGCTGGTGTGGGCAGCAGAGCTCAGCTTGGTATCTCTGGCCTGGATGTTGTCAGCTGGAATCCCTCTTCTCGGACCACCTCTCATGGCTGTGTGATTTGGGACAAGCCTTTGCAGCAGCTTGAGCCTCAGTTTCCTCATCTGTCAGGTGGGATGATTACCTCCCCCATACCTCAGTGAATGCCTGTGGAGATTGAAGTGCTGACCCTTAGGAGGTGTGCAGCCTGAAGCAAATCATAAGCCTGCCGAAGTCCAGTTTGCCCATCTGTAAAACAGAGACAACAACAGCAAATGAGATAATATGAAGAAAAGCACTTTAAACTTTAAAATATAGACGGCATTTAAGAGGGGTCACCTGTGAGGTGGAGGCCAGGTCCTCAGCCCTCAGCCCATTCGTCTCCTCTAGCTGGGCTTTTCTCAGAAGATCTAGGCCTTTGAGGGTTGATTTCAGGAGTCAAGAGAACCCAAACAGGGGACTCCAGGACCCCAAGGACAGGAAGGCCCAGGGACAGAGCCCACCAGTCAGAAGGCACTGGCCCGTGGCTCCCTGGAGCTACACAGCAATGATTCAGGAAAAGGCTGACAAGGATATTAGCAGTGTGGGTTTTTTTTAAATCCCGAGTCCAGAGAAAATGCACGGTCAGGAATAAAGGCGCCCAAGAGAGCAAAGAGAAAGAGAAATAATCAGAATCAGCCAGCAGGCGGGCCCAGGAGCAGGGAAAGCAGCCCCACAGAGGGTCGGCAGCCGCTCCGGGACCCCTGGCCAGGAAGGGTCCAGGGAGTGGGCAGGCCTGGACAGGTATGCAAGGGAACCTGGGCAGACTGGAGCCCAGCAAGCAGGCAGAATGGAGGAAGAGAAAGAAGCCATCACCAGGTGAGTCCAGCACCCCAGGGCTGTTGTGCACCCCTCTGGGCCCCCCAGTCGTGAGGCAGTGCAAAGGGCACTGCCACACAGACTTGAGCTCTCTGCTCCGCATTGTCTACTGGGCTCTAGATATGGGCACTGGGGTTGGGGGACAGCCAAGAGGCCACTCAGACACTGCAGAAAGGCCGCACAAGGCTCCGCAGGCAGGAGGCCTCCCCACACACCTTCCAAAGCTAAAATGAGACAGGGATGACAGAGACCATGGCCTGGAGAGCCACGGGGGCTCTTCCTCTGGCAGTTGAACAGGGTGCATCAGGGTACTCTGGGAGGTGGTCCCAAGGCCTGCTGTAAGAGCAGAAATGGAAGGGATTTTGATGAGCTGGGCCACAGAAATCCATTTCTAGGGGCAATGAGACTGACTGGGTTCCTAACTGAAACCTGATTCTTGTTAGTCATTTATCTGGCAGATTGCTTAAGAAGCCTTGGTCCCGTGTGTGTGTGTGTGTGTGTGTGTGTGTGTGTGTGTGTGTGTTGGGGGAGGGCAAAATTAATACATCAGCCCCTGATCCCACTGCAGATTCCAAATTAATGGAGTATAAATTAATGACAAACAGAATGTGCATGGTTTCCAACGCCCCTGACTCAGTCCTTGGGCAAAGTGCTTCCCTGAGCTGCTGCTCAGTGAATTGAACAGAGAGAGGGAAACGGTACTGCATGTCCCCAAGTCACCCTTGCTGTGGTGGGGACCACAACAGCCTTCAGTCCAACATTTGTATTATGAGAGAACTCACGTTGAAGCTTTGACAGCATCCATGTTGACGGCACAATTGTTCAGAATTAAATTTTGGATGTGTTTAAAGCATTCATTTGTTGACTGAAATGTTTATTACACCACAGTTTTGGTGATCCCATTTCATCTTTTTATTCTTCCATATATGAATATACCAGGAGCCCTTGATAAGTAAAAATCTTCAGGGAGTCTCTTGCCCTCTGACCTCTGCACCTTGTTCCTGGTTATCGCCACGTTGGTTCCTTTCACCCACAATTGGAGGTAAATTGGGATCTTAGAATCTCAATTAGAACCCAGGGGAGGTAGAGAAGGGGAAGAGGGTTGTTTCCCTGGGACATTGCTGATGTCCAAACCTCTCTGTGAAAAGCTCCAAATTACACTCACTGACGATCCCAAGAACCACCGCGCTGCCTGCCTTGCTCTCTCCCATCCCAGCTGTGCAGCCCCTGCCATCTCAGGATCCCTCTTGCACTCGTACTCCTCTCTGAGGTGCCAGGTCAAGGCAGGAGCCACCTGGACCTCTCACCTCCCCACCCGACTCTCTCTGGGTCACCTATGTGAACATCAACCCCAAACCCAAATCACAACCCCCCAAATTTAATTTATTTCTCCCTAAACAAGTTCTTTTATCATAAAGCAATAAATTTGTCTTGGTGCTAGCAATTTGTTGCGGGTGACATAACATTGCAAATTGATTAATCGCTACTGTACGCCGCAAAATGAGAAAAGCAAGGAATTATTATGAATAGCGTCCGTCTCTTACGGGAGGGATTCATTATTCAAAAGTGCTCGCTGGTGCTTCCATGTGCCCTCGGTGCAGATTACATCCATTCGCAGACTTCCCACATCATGCTTACACAAATCAACAAACGTGCATTTATTAAGACATAGAATGAAAGCTATTTAAAAGTGAAAAATGGCCTTTTGCGTTACTTTTCTTCAAAGAAGGCAAATCTGGGTGGGATGTTCCTGGGAAGCCGTCTTACAGTTAGCACACGCATGTCTCTGGGTTCTGTGCGTGCTGGCTCGCACCAAAACTGCCTGCTCTGCCTTCAACGGCTCCAGTCTCAGAAATAACCTACCAGCAGTTCTGGAACCCTCACTCTGGCTCAGGAGAACAGCCAGCAGCCATCTCTGCCTGCCAGGGAAATACAGTAGAAGAGAGTTCTCCATCCTCTGAAAACGAGCTTCCTTTGTAGTCCCCTAAGAAATCTGAATTGAACACTGACTCTATACCAGACACCATCCCGAATGCTTTCCTTGGCTTACTAGGGCAAGTCTGAACCTACCTGAACCTCAGGGGTAAGTTGTAAAGATCAAGTGCATACTATGTACAGAAAGCACATAGTAAATGCTCAATACACATTAGCTATTATCGCCATGATGATTTTAATTATATTCAAGGTCAATGTTATTACTACCATTTCACAAATGGGGAAACTGAGGTTCGGTAACATTGTAAGAATGCCCAAATCACACAGTGAGGAAGAGATCAGGGCTGAGCTTCAGTTTAGAAGATGGCTCTAAAACTTTGTGTTCTTTTTTTTTTTTAACCAAACACCGCACAACTCCTCAGCAGCCAAAATGGGGCATATTTACTGATCCTAAAATAATGGAGGAGGCCACACACAACCCACTCTTCAGCCATCTGCTCTTTGCCATCAGGAGTTCCAGACAGGACTTTTGAGAGTCTGGAGACTTTATGACCTGCCCCTAACTGTCCCACCTCAGTAGAGTCTCATCCTTCTCTAAGCCGGGTCCCTTCCTTCCGCTTGTCCCATATCTGGACACTCCCAGTGAAGGCTGACAGGCAGCTCAAGCTCCAGTATTGATTACTCCTGCTGAACTCATGCTTTGCTTATAAATAGACTGAGATCTCAACTTTCACATTCTGATTAGATTTCGAAGCAACTTTTATAAAACGAGAAGGCTGCATTATCTCTCTACTGCCTAGAAGGCCATTAACCACTCCACAGCCAGACTAAGTCCCTTTTCATCCCTGCTGCCACCCATCAGACAGAGGACTCACTCACCCTCTTCCGAGAAAGCTGCCCTGAACCGCAGGCCCGTCCCCAGGTGCCCAGAAGCCAGGGAGGGTCGGGTGACAAGCCTGGGCGTATGGCTGAAACTGAGAGTTGGCCCCCGTGAGCGCACCTCCCAAGACAGGGGATGGTCCTCAAGCCACCTGTACTGATCGCCCCGGGGCTCATACGCTGTGCAAACTCTGGGTCTCCCCCAGGCGCTACAGAATCATCTGCAGGTGGGGCCTGGCAATCTGAATGTCTGATAATATGTGATTTTTTTTCACACTCACATTTGTGAACTATTGTCTCAAGTACTTCTCACACTCCCTACCCAGTTTGATGCCACCCAATTGAATCATTATTTATGGTAAATCCTGGTTGACTCACTGATGTGCCTCATTTAATGAAGGGGAGACAGAACCTAAGAAGATGTTTGCTCTCTTGAGTCCTGGTTGATTCCTTTTCCATCAGCTCTCCCCACCTGTAGTCCCTCAAGGCATCCCTGGGCTCCCAGCAGGACCTCGGTACCCAGACCTAGCTAGACCAAGGGTCTGTAAAGCTGCTCAGTCTGTGGGCAAGGGAGAGGATTCCTGCATGGAGTGGAAGTAATGAGAGCATCTCCAGGTAGTCCTGGGCTCTGTTCACAATATTCAAGCTCCAAGTTGTCCAGAACCTCTGTCCCTGACTGTTGTTATCACATTCATTACTTTTTTGTACCCTTGAGTATGTGGTTTTCAAATGTTAGCATGCATCAGAATCACCTGGAAAGCTTGCTAAGGCCCAGAATACTGGGCCCTACTTCCCAGAGCTTCTGACTCAGAAGGTCTGGGTGGGGTCTGAGAATTTGCATTTCTAACAAGTTCCCAGGTAAGACTGCTAGGCCAAGACCAGATTCTGAAACTAGATTCTAAGCTCCAGTACATAGTAGGAGTTCAATTTGTGTTTGCAGAATGCATGAGTGAGTCATTGACTGAATAAATTAGAGGCATGCTTTGCAAGCCCTCTAACTGGGACTCCTCACTCTACTCCACTTTGCCTGGGTTCCCACCAT
Source organism: Glaucomys volans (assembly GCA_020662805.1). NCBI lineage: Eukaryota > Metazoa > Chordata > Mammalia > Rodentia > Sciuridae > Glaucomys > Glaucomys volans. The sequence goes on from JAJEJO010000829.1 coordinate 73,350, forward strand.
CTGCCAGACATGGGAAAGAACACCTGAGAGGACCACGTGTCCTGGGACAGGACAGAGTTGTGGCTGCTCACAACCACCGTCACAGGTCTGGTCCTCAGGAAGCCCATTCTGGTCTTGCTGAGGGAAACGGCAATTCTTCCCATCTCCAAACACTGCCCATCACGTCCTAGCTGGGTAAGGTCAGCCTTAGCCCTCAGACTCAAAAGAGCCTCAGTTTCCTCCTTTGTGAAGTTAGGCATTGATAATTGTCTCTGGAGTAACTACATAAAAAGGGCCCAGTAGCATCTGGCACATGTCGGGGGGCCTGGTGGATGTCTGTTCCCTCGTTCATTCCCCACAACTCCCAAGCCTTGTGAAATGAGTCCCAGGGATGTTTCAGGAGTAATGAATTCCCTCATTTCAGCTAAACCACCCGTGGTCCTGGTTTTGTGGAGATGTACGGTGGAACATGATAAATTATCGTTTTAAACAGAAGCTTCATTCAAATATCCATTTCCCTGTCAAGTTAATTTTGTTTCAATGTATTTTCGAGCGGGTTTTGACTGGATGCATAGATAGTACATAAACAGAAGAACATTATGTTTGGGGCCTGTTCTCTGAGGAATGGGGAGCTGACAGGCAGGGAAGGGAAGTTTGGGGATTACCACGGACAAGAACCCCTACTTCCCAGTCGTGCCTGGCTGGCGACACAGCTCCAAGGCTTAATTCTCTTCAGTTCACGTCTGTCTGCAGACAATGACACCTCGTCACTCTTCAAATGCCTTCTTGGGCCAAGGACGTGTTTTCTGGGGACCCCCAAGAACACCGCCTGTATCCAGTCTTCATTTATGCCCAGAGCCAGGACTTCCAGTAGCTCATCTCACCTCCCTCTTAACCCCTAAAGACTTCAGGGTGCATTCTAAAGAAAAAAGACATTCTCTTATAGACCTAATACAATGATTGAAATCTGGAATTTAAAATAGAAGAATACTTGTATCTGCTTCATGGTCCACATTCAAATTTTGTCCGTTCTCCCAGTGCTGCCCTTGATAACCATTTATTTCTTCCATTCATGTGTGGACTCAAAGATCACACGTTGCATTTGCATGCCGTGTCTCTCCTGACTCCTTCTACCTGGAGGTGGTTCCAGGTTTCTCTCTGTCCTTCATGACCTTGACATGTTTGAAGAGTCTCGGCTAGTTATTTTGTAAAAGAGAACTCAGTTCGGGTTTGGCTGATGGTGCCTCGTGGTTAGATTCTAGGTAAGCAGTTTTGCATGACCTGCTATGGACACGATGTTGAATCCTTCTCAGGGCGTCCTATCTGTCCCGTTACTGGTGATGCTGACATCAATCATTTGGATGAGGTGGTCACCCCAGATTTCTCCTCTGTGAAGACATTATTGTCACTGTATGATCCATAAGTAATTTGTGGGGAGAGATCTGAAATGATAAAAGTGACACACTCATTTTGCTTTCTTTGATGATCCTCATATGCATCAGTTATTGCAAAATGGTGATTTTTTCCAAATCCATCACGTCTTTCTGAGAGTGGCATTCTCTAGTTCCCAGGTGTCTTTGTGCCATAGAGGACAGTGTTCCAGTTCCGCCATCTGCTTACATTCATTTGCTTACAGGGGGGACCAGAGATTCTTCGTCCGGTCAGCGTGCTATCATCCACTGTCATTGATGTCATTGATCCACTATCTGATGCTTGAATCGTGTAATCTCATCGAATCCTCAGGACAGCTGGGTGCTATGGCCACTGTTCCCAGACGTTCAGACTTCCACTGCAGGTCCCATAGCTATGGCGGTCACTTAGTGGGACTCTGCCTCTGTTCCCGGAAACACTGCTGTTCCCACAGCACTCAGTGGGCACAGTGTCCTTACTGGGGAGGCAGGAACCCTCCCGGCAGCATCGACCAGCCCTGATTTCCCACGAGCACCGTGAGAGAGCACCTGCAGGGTGATGGCTGCCCTGACGTTGTCTTGCTCTTTCTCAGGCAGCTCAGCCTGGAGGCTCGGAGCTCGGTTACTTAACCTGTAAAATAGATCAGTTTCTTGGGATGGCTATTGACAGGATGGCTCCCAAGAACTCTTGGCATGGTTCACATTTTAAATCAGTAAGACCAACTGCATGAGTTTGGCCAGCCCTGAGCTCCTCATTCAACAAATACTTTGTGAGCACATATACTGGGTGTCAAGCCCCAGGCTAGGCTGGAACTCGGGCAGTGAGTATGTCAGACGAGGTCCTTGTTCATGGAGTTCACCAAGGAGTAGATTGTAATCAAATCATCCCCCAAATAAATGTCTGATAACCATGCTGAAGAGGCCCACAGGGGAAGGGAACATTCTGATGAACATCTTTGTCAGGGGAATTTGACCTTTTTCAGGACATCAGAGAAGGCACCATAAAATCAATGCTTTATAACACAGTTTCTTTAGGACCATTACTCAAAGCAGAAAGAAGGAAGCAGAGACTCAGAGAGGTTAAGTAACTTAACACAGAGTTGCACAGTAGTGAAATCCAGATGCAGATCTGGGTCTGCTCACTCCTTGGCCCAGAAATGGTATGGCTCTTCTGCCAAAATGTTTCTCTAAGGGTCTTGGGTGATTCTGGGCACAGGGCCTGTGTCCATCTTTCAATTTAACACATTTTTGTTTCCACTGTGACACTGCAGGGCCTTATTAAGTGCCATCAGAGGAAATGACTCTCTGATGAGCACAAATATTCTCTGAATCAATTGTGATTTTTTTTAAAGAGAAAAGCCAGGAAAATTGAACAAGCCATCAGAGGAGAGGATATTTGCCCATCTTTGGACATCGGAGCTCTATAACTTTACTAGGCTGTGGTCTAAGCATAGGATGGGTCTCACCCAGGCAGGTTCAAGGCCAGAGCCCAGACTTTTAAACACAGTACTAGGCTACTCTGCAGGGATGTCCAATTGTCTGTCTGATTGACTGTCTTTCTGTCTGTCTGAGAGACTGCAGGCAAGGCCTCAGCCCTGGGAGCAGTCTGGGGAATTCCAAGAGGATGGAAGGACACCCACACCTGCCCCCTGCCCAAAGCAGAGCAAGGTGGGGGCAGCTCCAGTTCCCACCCACACCCTGATACATGCCCACACCAGTGCCCCCAGCCTCTGGGTCTCCTCTGGCTGGCCTTGGCCATCCTGGTTTGACACTTGATCCCCATGGAAACTGATACCTCTGCAAGAGAGGGATCAGGGCAGACAGGGCTGGCTGCCGCCACTGGAGCCTCGGCATGACTTCAGGGGGAGACTCTGAGGACACTGTGCAGAGTAATGTCCCGCAGCTCCCTGTTCCAGCCCCATGCCCAGACAGATGTGTGCATAGATTCTCCTAGATAGCAATCACAGCGAGAGAGAAAAAGTTTCAAGTTAAGTGACTTGGCTGAATTTACACAGTTGGGAAACTGGCTCAAAATCAAGCCAAGTGTCTTCAGAGCTTTTCAATTCCTTTTTAATAAATCACCTCCGCCCTGAATACCACGCATAGACGCTTGTCCAGTGCCTGGTACCTCATGGGTTCTCCATGCAAGACTTCTTTAATGACTGAATGCAGATATGTGCGTATCTGTGTTTGTGTGTGAGTGATGGAATTTGTCCCTAGGGATGCACAGGCAGGATTGTGCAGCCTGCAGGTATCTTGAGTCCTGAACCTACTGCAGAAGAATTAGTAGGATCAGAAATGTGCTTCTCAGCTCTTATGTAGCTCATGCTTATCCTCGGGGGTCATGGAAGAGCATAAATATTGTTTAGTTCAGCCTCAGCACAGGGAAGTGAGAGCCAAAATCCCTCCCTGGCATGGCCTGGTTGGCATCTGAAGGAAACTGAAAGACTGCTGGCTTTGGAAACAGACCTGCTTCATCTTTTGGACCCTCCACTTATTTGGATTTAAGTGACCCTTTGCTTCGTTGAGTGACTGATTCTCCACCTGGAAATGGAGATGCTAGTATTTACCCACAGCACTGTTAGGAAGATTCAGTGTTGGAAGAGCTCATGGTCTGATGGTCAGGTGCCTTCTCTCTCCTTGGAAGGAAATAACATAGTAGTTGTCTAATCTGTCATGCCATAACAAAATACCTGAGGCTGGGTGCTGTTTAAAGGCACATTTATTTTCTCTCATTCCTGGAGGCTAGGAAGTCCAAGGATCAAGACTCCAGCAGGTTCAGTTTTCTGGTGAGGGCTGCTCTCTGCTTCCAAGATGGTGCCCTGTTATTGCCTCCTCCAGAGGGGAGGAGTCTGTATCCTCACATGGCACAAAATGGAAAGGCAAGTGAACTGACGTGAAGTCTCTTTTATAAGGCTTTTCATTCTATTCTTGAGGGAGGAGCTCTAGTGACCTAATCACCTCTTAAAGCTCCCCCCTAATCCTATCACCTGGGCATTTAAATTCCACAACCCCTGAATTTGGGAAGAAACACATTCAAGCCATAGCAGTGGTGTTCACGGAGACTTTCTCATGGGAGAGAAGTGAAAGGAAAACTAGAAGGTCTTAGCATCAGCAGAATGGCAGTTCTCAAACCTCAGCTACACTTTGGAGATCCTGAGGAGTTTGAAAGAGTCCTGATACCCAGGCCCAAGCACCAGGGCATTCGGATTCAGTTGATCTGGGGTGTGGCCCAGGAATCTGGACTTTTAAAAAATCTACCCTGGTGATGCTAATGGGCAACCAAGGCTGAGAACCTTTGGTCCTCGGGTCTCTCTGCCCTTTGCTGTGAGTACTGCTTGCTTGGCAGCCATTCTGCCTGGTCAGCTTAAGGTAGAGGGGAAGAGGGAGATGTTCACACTCTCCTCAACTAAAACCCTCCCACTTGAGTTGGAGACTGGCAAGATGAGTAAGTGCTAGAGAGCTGCTGTGTATGGTTAGCCCCATAGCTGACAATACTTGAACATTTGTTAAGAATGTAGCTCTCACACTAAATGCTCTTAACCACAATAGAACAAATTAAAACAAAATCCTCAGGACTTTTTTAGTCTCACAACTTTTTAAAAATCTGTGAGTATATTAATATACCAGGTGTTTTAAGATATAAACAGGTTTGAGGTATACATCTAGCAAACTGACCTTGCTAAAAATAAATAAATAAAAACCATTAGACAAGCGAATATTTAGTATCTGTGACGTGCCAGACACTTGAGCTCCAGCCTTCTCCATAATCGCTCTCACAACACCTGCTAAGCATGTGGAGCCAGGAAGAATGGTTATGTAGAATATGGGGTTATTCCTACTCTTTAGACTTAAATTCCTAGTCCTTTATACCAAGGCCTCTCCACAGATTTCCGAGTTGTTTTAGAATTTGCATGCAAAATAAAAGCTTCCTACATAATTGAAATTATGGCCAATTGACCGTGAAATAGAAGTGTCCGTGACCAATGAGGTGTTGGGTGGAAGGAGGTGGTTGTGCTCAGAAATGGGGCCTCCAGAGCCCCAGGGCTAGTTCCCTGGCTCTGAGAGAAAAACTCACCAAGAATCCTTCTTGTTGCCCCCCAGTCAGCCTACCAACCTTTCCTGGGTCCCTCTCCCTGGAAAGAAGCAGCTTGGAGTGCCTCCGAAGAAATACATGCTACTGGGATCTTTTCTCTTTTGGTTGAGAATCCTCATAGGGGAGGGCAGTCGCAGCAGAAAGGTCTGTATGGGAACACTGTCCTTTCTCAAGCCTTGGCTTTGCAAGCTAAGGCACTGCTGAGCCAGACTGAGATGTGGGATGCCCAGAGAGAGAGAGCAGAAAAGGATGCTAGAAAAGTAGATGCAGTCGGACTGCAGAAAAGAACCGGGGATGCAGTAGAGAGCCATCAAAATTATTAGAAGGGAAGTCATTTATACAATTTGTGTTTTATAAAAAGCACTCCACAAGGAGGACTTGTGGGGAGCAAATGGAGGCAGGGAATCTAACCAGTCAGCTTCAATAGCAGTCTGGCCAAGATATCATGCCAGCACAAACAGTGGCCACAGAATAAAGGGAAAATGACATGGGTGACTTACTATGTGACTCATGGGGACACAGAAAGGAGATAAGAACAGGTGCCACATACCAGCTAATATCACAGTCCCCCTGTTATCCCTATCCTGTTGCAAGGGAAATGGAAGATCAAAGGGCTGACATACCTTACTAATAAATGGTAAAGCCAGAAATTAAATGCAGGTTTACCTGCATTTTTATGGTAATGAATAACTAAGTAAAATATGAAGATGAAGGAGAAAGGGAGCAAAACTTTGCTCTGGTCAGACCACACTCCAGATATTGCGTTCAGTTCTAGACCTGTACTTTAAAGAGAGACTTTGATTGGCTAGGGTATGGGGTGTGTGCAGAGAAGAGCCACGGGGTGGTCAAGGAGCTAAAACCCATACTGCGTAAAATGAAAGTTCTGGGGGAGTGCACCTGGAAAAGAGCAGAATGTGATGCCATTTGATGCTGAATTAAAGTATCCTGGGTCCTCTCAGGCCCCCAGAACCCAGGGAGTAAGCAGGAGCAAATTTCTAGATGAGTCAACAGAATCCAAAGAGGGCCTGTTACCAACTTCAGTCTTTAACTTGAAAGCAATAGAAATCAGTTGACTGGTTTAAGTAATTAATAATGTTTCCATTTTTAAGAGACAATGTTGGAGGTGAGTCTAAGAATATCTTCTTCAACTAATTGTATGTTCCCACACATAGTCCAGTACATATCTTGGTGAGTTTATTACTGAAGATTTTCTATTTTTGAAATAAAATCTTTTGGTTTATCATATTCTGATTGTTGTGGAAATTTTGGATAGACTTTTTTGTACAGTTATTCCATATCCAGCCACTTTAATGAACTCTCTTTATTATTCCCAATAGTATAGTTAATTCTCTTAAGTCTTCTGGGATGGCACACACAGCTTTTACAAATAATGACAATTCTTTCTTTCAATACTTACAATTTATAAAATTTGACCTGATTCGTTGAAATTTATTAGAATTATCAGAACAGTGATTCTGAACCAGGAATAATTTTATACCCCAGGGGACATCCAGCATTGTCTGGAGATATTTTAGGTTATCACAATTGGAGAAATGTTACTGACATCTAGTGGGTAGGAAGATATTCTTACCTTGGTCTTCGTTTCAATGTTTTATGTTTCATCATGATGTATGGATTTGGCTATTAGTTTAAGGCAGAAATTTTGTAGAGTTAAGAGTCTTTAACCTTATTTTAGCTAAGATTTTTAAAACCAGAAGTAGTAATGAAGTCTTATCAAATTCTTTTATACTCTTCATCATGATGATAATATTGCTTTTAATACTTGTCCTATTCTTACATCATAATTGACTTCTGGGTTCCATTGACTTTAGTTCAGAAAATTATTGACCATTTTTAAATAAGCATATCTCTGCCACTTCCCCCACCCCCCTTGCATGCTGTAAGGAACTGCCCATGTGAGAAGCAGCTTGATCACAAATCAATGATAGTAATTTGGAGTGTCTGCCCTTGTGACTTTCATTGCGGACCCTTATGAAGCTACTGTTCATTTCCACTGAGTTATCCTGGCTAAATATGGCTGCCATGGGCTTCCAGTTGCCCACAGCTCTGAAGAATGACTGCTAATCTCTTGAGGTCTCTCAGGAGTCTGTCTCATGAAGTAAATTTTTCATATGCCACAAGGCCAGATGACAACACCAGGGTAGATAATCTCTAACATGCCCTCCCAACTTAGGAAAAATTAAGCCAGGCATTTTCACATGATACTATAATAAACAGATGGAAACTTAATCTTTTAATATAGATTTCCTAATATTTAATTATCCTTGTAGTACTGAAATAATTCTCTGCTCATGGCACATATTTTTTTAAGAACAAACTTGGAAAAAAAAAAGATCAGATTTGGTATTTTTTAATTTTTTGTAACTATATGCAAAAGTAAGATTGTTCTCGCGTTTTCTATCTTTATGTAATTTTTCTTTCCATTTTTTGCTACAGAATAGTTTATCTTGAGATAAAATGTTTAGATTATAAATGAGAAAGGATGTACCTATTAACCACATGGGCTTGGTTATTGATTTATCATTCTTAAAAACTATCTCTGTGAAGCTAATACCCTTTTTCACTTCTAATGTTTTGTGGCCATATTTTGACCATCTTAGCTATGCAAGAGATTTCACTGATATCTCTGGAACTTCTCTTGGGTTAGTTATCAATTTTACTGTTTTTCTAATTTCTAAATCATTTATTCTTCTTTTGTCCTTGAATATTACTTTTCGACTGTTTTCAAAAATAAGCATTTCCTCCTCATTTCTTTTCTTCTTTTTTTTCTTTTTTTTTTTCTTTTTTTTTTGTGGTGGTGGGGATTGAACCCAGGGCCTTGGGCTTGCGAGGCAAACATGCTACCAACTGAGATACATCCCCAGCCCTCCCCCTAATCTTAAGTAAAAGTCTTCTTTAATTTTTGTACTCTTATTTTAACAGTAGTTCACTTAAAGAAATGTACTTTGACTATAGTTTTGGCCACATCCCATAAGTTTGCTAAATAATGTTTCATTCCTTTTAGCTGAATATTCCATGACTAGTTTAAATTCTCTCTAACCAAAGTTATTGATTTTCTTTCCATCAATTAAATATTTTTCCATCAAGTAAATAATATTTTCTTATTGTTTTCTACTTTCATTATATTGTGCTCATAAAATTTAACATATAACTTTAATTTGATGAAATTATTGGTGTTTTTCTTTTTGGCTAACATATGAACAATTTTTCTTAGTATATAAAGAGTTCTTGAAAAGATTTTTCTTTAGAACATGACCCTATTTTTCACAAGATTATCTAACTTGGTACAGGGAAAAATTCAAACTTGTATTTTATATTTAGTTTTATCTTGTCCCTTATAACCTCTATTTTTTATGTTCCATGTATCTTGTATTAAAAAGATTCATATTGCTGATAGTATGAACATATTTGGAGTAAATATTTGAAAAGATTTTAAACTTAAAGGCACATTTCCAAAAGGACCAGATGATCAGTCCAAAAAGCACAGAGTTCAGTATTTTAGTACAGCAATATGTCTGGGTAATTAACAAACATATTTCTATTGAAACTGTTTCTCAAATGGGAGGAAATCTTTGCCAGTTATCTTCTGACAGAGGATTAATATCCAGAATATATAAAGAACTAAAAGAAAAGAAACAAATAAACCAGTCAATAAATGGGCAAATGAAGTTGACATTGCTTAAAAGAAATAGTACAAATAGCCAACAATTATATGAAAAATGTTCAACATCTTTAGTTCTTATGGAAAAGAAAATCAAAACTACACTGAGATTTCATCTCACTCCAGTCACTAAGAATACAAAAAGCAATAAATGCTGGTAAGAATGCAAAAAATAAAATAAAAAGGAGCACTTATATCTTGCTGATAGGAATATAAATTAGTACAGTCACTGTGGAAAGCCGTATGGAGGCCCCTCAAAAAGCTAAAAGTAGAAAGATCTACGATATGATCCAGCTGTACCATGCCCTGGTATATACCTTAAGGAATTAAAGTCAGCATGCTATAAAGATATCCACGTACCATGTTTCTTATGGCACAACTCACAATAACCAAGTTATGGAATCAGCCTAGGTGCCTGTCAATGGAGGAATGTATAAAGAAAATGTGGTCTACGTACACCCTGGAGTATTATTCAGCCATAAAGAATACAATCGAGTCATTTGCAGGAAAATGTATGGAACTGGAGATCGCAATGCTAAGTGAGGTAAGTCAAAGACAGGTATGTTCTACTTCCCAGGGTCATGTCAACTCTGGAAAGCATGGACTTGTGGAAGGGGATATGGAAATATCAAGTGGAGGGATGGGCACAGCAATGACCAATGAGCCTTTGGACCCTTCCCGGCGACACTCCCAGAACCTTTTCTAGAGTTTCTAAACCCACAAAAACTTGGCCCAAGTGCACTATCTTGGAAACTCTGTAAATCTCACCCAGACGCAGGAAAGGAAGTCAGGAGAAGCAGAAAGGGGCGAGGTTGGTAGATTTTATGGAGTATTAATAGCCCTGACACATGGAAGAGAGGATAAACTGGAAAACTTTTATCTAAAGTCTCCAACAGTCAAGGAAGCCCTAGATGTGATGAATAGGCAAAAAATATGTACTGCTCAACTCTTATAATTCCTAGTATATTTTACCTACATGTTTGTATTAAATTCCTGTGTAATTACTGTGTTTTATCACTTTTCCTTTGCATTGTTAATAGTGTTCATTTTATAAATTTGAATATAATGTGATTTGGCTTATCAAGATTCATGACAATTATTTTTCTTCTTGTGGATTACTCCTTATCAAAATGAAATCACCTTTTTTTTTTTTTTTTTTTTTTTTTTT
>JAJEJO010000829.1:83783-134299 GCA_020662805.1 Glaucomys volans
AGGCGTGCGCCACCTCGCTGGACAAAATTACCTTCTTTTAATGTCTTTTATGTTGGAGTCCATTTTGTCTTTCTGTGTTTGTCTTTCTTGATTTAGGTTTAAATCTTGCACAAAGTTTGTAGGTGGTTTTTGTTTGCTTGCTTGAATCCAATCTGAAACTCTTTATATTTTGTATTAAAGTTTGTTCTTTTTAAAGACCCAGAATTCTAGCTGTTATTATGGTGTTATTTTGTACTGTTCTTTGTGATTTTTTTTTTTTTTGCTCTTAGTTTTATTTTCCACCAACACTGTACCTGTTTTTCCAATTTTTAAAAATTAAAGTATAGAATGCACTAGGAATAACATACAAAAATATTTCCATAAATTCTGTTGTCTTTGCTCTTTTTCTCCTCTTGCTGATTGAAAAGTGTAACGCTTTTTACATTCCTCTAAGTAATTATTTTTCTTGATAAAAATTGTACTTGAACTTGAATTAAATCATTTTTGTTGACTCCTCCTCTACTGAGGGACTTAAAAAGCATTTTTAGGCTCACCCCCAATCTCTTTCTAATCCACTCTATGCTTTTTGTTGATATCATCTCGAATCTTTAGACCCATATTATTAATGTTTAATTCTATGTTTGTTTATAATATGTTCACCTTTTCCAAGAATTGCTTACAGATCATTGCATTGCTACGTAACTCTACTTATGGCTATTGAAACAGCAGACTCAATTCTATGTTCAACTGATTCTAATTTTCACCACTCTGATTTTCATCTTTATTTACCTGTTCCTGCGTTCCCAGCTTTGATTTATATCATTCACATGGAGTACACCTTCAAGAGTGGTATTTCTTGAAGAACAGAGAGAAAATTCTGCCTTTCGGAGCTAACGCACTAGCTGGGGAGACAGATGATAAAATGAACAAATAAAACCTAGAGCATTTCTGGTGATGACACATTCTGGGAAGGAGGATAAAGCTAAGGAAGGGTGGAGGGAGTTATATACCTGACACTTTGAATAGGACCATCGAGGAGCGCTATTCAGCAAGGTGTTTTATTGAGCACCTACTATACAGCAAGGTACTAATGTAGGCAGGAAGGACTTACTCAACAAAACAAAGCCTTTCCCTCATGGAATTCACATGTGTGTGGGTAACAAACAAAAACTAGTATCTGAGATAAATGCTACAGAGGAAAAGGATAGTGGGACAAAATGTTTGCAGAATCCTGGTTTTGCTCAGCACTGATCCCTTTCTGTTAATTTCTCCAATACTGTTATAAACCTTTCAATAAAATCCTTAAGTTTTTCCTCAGGTGGAAAAAGGTCTGTCCTAGCTCACCTTTAATTATTGCTTCATGTGCTATTTGTGCCCCTTTTAAAATTGTGTTTTATTTTGACACTTTTTGGAAATATTTTTTATTTGCATTTTTAAGTTATTTCTATTTTCAGTAGATTTTTATTTATAGTTATCAGTAGTACTTGGGTTCATCCTGACAAACTCATGCATGCAGAGAAATTGATTTCTGTTCATGATGCTGCACCTTTTCCTCCCGTCTTCCCTCCCCCTCCCATCCTCCCTCCTCCACTCTCCTTGACTCTCTCCCACCTGTTATTTTGTATTTGTTTGTTTGGTTCTTGGTATCATCCTACCCTCCCGCCCTCTTTCCCATATTGTCCTCTAGCTCCCCCAGATGAGAGAAAACATTTGACCTCTGAGTTTCTGAGTTTGGCTTATTTCACTTTTCTTGATATTTTCCATTTCCACCCATTCTACCAACAAATGCCATAATTTCACTTTTTTTACGCCTGACTCATTTGTATTCCACACCATATATACAAAAGAGTACACACAATAGTCTCTTCTAATTTTCAATTTTATTTTTAATTGGCACATAATAATTATACATGTTTATTGGGTACAGTGTGATATTTCAGTGCCTATGTACAATATGATATGATTAAATCAGTATATTTGTCACTTCAAGGGTTTCTTTATAGTAAGAAAATTCAAAATTTTCACTTCTACCTATTTTGAAATATATGATAAATTGTAGTTAACTATGCCCTCTTTCTGTGTTGCATAGGGTAATAATGTCTGTCTCAGTCTACTATCTTTCCTTCCCCCACCACCTCCTGCCCCATCTTCCTCTATACCATCCAAAGTTCCTCCATTCTTCTCTTGCCCCCACCGCCACTACCCGCCCCCATTATGTATCATCATCCACTTATCAGAGAAAACATTCAGCCTTTGGTTTTTTGGGCTTGACTTACTTCACTTAGCATGATATTCTCCAACTCCATCCATTTACCAGCAAATGCCATATTTTATTTTTCTTTATGGCTGAGTAATATTCCATTGTGTATATATACCACAGTTTCTTCATTCAATTGAAGGGCATCTAGGTTGGCATGGATGTGGGGGAAAAGGCACACTCATACATTGCTGGTGGAGTTGCAAACTGGTGCAGCCACTCTGGAAAGTGGTATGGAGATTCCTCAGAAAATTTGGAACAGACCCACCATTTGACCTAGTTATCCCTCTCCTCGGTTTATACCCAAAGGACTTAAAGTCAGCATACTACAGTGATGCAGCCACATCAATGTTCATAGCTGCTCAAAACCTGTTCCTTCTATCTAGCTGTCATTTTGTACCCATTAATCAACCTCTTCCTATCGCCCATCTCCCCACCTCTCAGCCTCTGGTAATTACTCCTCTTCTGCTCTCTATTTCTATGAGGTCAACTTCTCTAGTTTCCACATATAAATGAGAACATATGGTATTCATCTTCCTGTGCCTGGCTTTCTTCACTTAATCTCAGGTCTTCCAGAATCATCCATGTTACAAATAACAGGGTTTCATTCTTTTTTGTGAATCTGAATACTATTTCACACACTGATCTCTCTTTTTTTTAAGAAATGGTGGTAATGATGTTTGAGTGCTATCTTCTATATTTTATATATATATAATCTCATTACTTATTTCTCATATCTGTTAGAGTTTTTCAAGTTTATCTAAGATTTCTAACTCCAAGCCCAATATCTGCCTCATCTAGTATTGGTTCAAATCCTCAAATGCACAATTAAAGTATCTTAAGAGCCACTTCTCTTGTGAGCATATTTGTTTATTTTTGCTTTTGTTTGGTGGGGGGAATTGAACCCAGGGCTTCATGCGCTGCTAAGCACATACTCTCCACTGAGCTACACCACCAGCCCCTAGTCTTTTTATATTAGATTTATAATTATAAAAGTAATAGTAGATATTTATTCAAAAATGCTTCATCCCAAATACTCTACCGCATACTTATGTGCTTTAATTAATTTATTGCAGGAACAACTCCACAGGCAGACACTTTGCTATCACCATTAAACAGATGATAACTTTGAGGCATACGGAGAGCAAGTGATCATGGACTCTATTTTCTGCATTGCCAGTTCTGCTCTTTGCTGCCTCTAATGTTGATTGCAATTTTGTTTCTTCATAGTTCATCTTTTGGGATTTTATTGAGCTTCTCTTTCATTTCCAACTCTTCTCAGCTTGTGCCCTTCATATCATGTATTGGGATATCGCTGATTCATGTTTCATTTTTTGTATCATAAACTGCATATTTCCCTGAATTTTGCTGAAAGGGTAATTCAGATATATTCTCGAATGTTCTTCAACTTACCGTAATTGATCTTTTCCAAAAGAAAGGCCTTTCTCTACGTTGTGAGTACCATGTTTTCTGTCTCTTGATACAGAGGCAGATTTTCTCAGGGGCTTCATAGGCTTCTTTATTTTCCTTAATTATCCCTCACCCCTAACCGCACCCCTCCCAAAAAAAGAAGGAAAATGGGAAAGTTTCAGACAGGACTTTTCTGGTAAACAAAATAAGATTTTCATTGACTCCTTCTCTCCTCCTTGAGGTTTCTCTGGTTCCTGTTTGAATCCTCAAACCCAGAGCTTGTGTCACGGATTGGCCCTTATAAAACCCTCTAATCCTCTCTCTGACTGTCCAGTGCTATTCTGTCTCCCATTCACTATGAGTCTGATGGGCCCTGGGGAGTGAGGCCAGCTGATCTGGTTACTACGAGAAGGTCCCACATTCCCTAAGAATTTGTTGAACTGCACAAACTCCAACCCAAGTTCCCAAGTACGTCCAGGATCAACTGCTTCACAGAATTAGCACCACACCCGGAATGGGCACCACCTGCTCTATGCACTTCCGCCCAGAGGCACTGAGTGCTTGCAGCTGGACTGGGTGGAAGGAGGGAGTCTAGAACCCCGGCCTTCTCTGAACACAATTCCCACCGATCAGGGGCAGAGGTGGGGAAGTCAGGTTTCCCTCAAGTAAAGGCCTTGTTTGGAGGTGTAGATAGGTGGGGTGGGGAGCTAGAGTCTGCCTTCTCCTCAAGACTTTCTGCCTCAAGTCTTCATCTCAGTTTTGGTGATGCATGCATACTACAGATCAATGTTCCAGGGTTCTTGTGCTTTAAACATGGAAATATTTGCACGTTTCCATAAACATCTCAGTGGGAAGGTGGGGAAGATGAAACAGAAGTGGCCACCTTAACTGGAAACACAGAAGCAAGGTCACATGTGGGATGGGCAGCTCTCTGCTTCAGCTTCCTGGACCACTGGCTTTGCTTTATCCACTTACCAAATTCCAGTCAACCCTGAGTAGGGCAGAGGATCCCAGATTCCTAACCAAGAGGGGTGCTGGAGTGACAGCAGAGCGCAATGGCTGACAATGTGGGCTCCAGGGCTGGGGGTACAATTCAGTGGAAGAGCACTTGCTTAGCATGTACGAAACCTTACATTCAATGCCTAGCTTAAAAAAAATAATTTTTTTGAGAATTTGGGCTCTGGAAGCAGGCTTCCTGGGTTCAATCCCCAGGACCACTACTTACAAATGAATGACACTGAACAAATTATAATTAATAATAATAATAATAATAATAGTAATAATCATCATCATCCCATGCCTCAGTTTCCCCACCTGTTAAATGGAGCTAACCATAGAAACTCTCTCATAGGGCCACTGTGATGAATAAGGTTTGTAATATTTGAAGCATTTACCATAGCAAGTGGCAAAGAAAAGCTATTGATTAATTGATTGATTGATTGATTCATTGATTGATTGAAGTGACCAGCACTGGTAACCTCTGGGCCTCTTCTGGACATGGTCCATTCTCTGGGCAGCAGGGATTGGCGCTGTCCTCAGAAGGACACCTGCTTTGCCTGATCCTGACTCTTGATCAGTCTCTGTCCTTGAAGTTCAAGTGAATTTCTTATCTCCAGGACGTCCATGATCTTTTATGAGAGGTCATTCATGTAAGGAACCCCAAAGCATAGATGAAGCAGCAGAGGCCTAGAGGGTCATAGCTGTTGCGCCAAGGAGATGGGATTCTAACCTGAGAAGCCCGAAAGACAAATATACCTCTCCTCTTTGAGCAGAGAGACTGGAGTCTAAGACAGGCTCCTGCTCTATTAAGAAAGTTGCAGAGCAACTTAAGAGACCCAAAGTCCAACAATGACCTCATGATCTACAACTAATGTGCCAAAGGTCTGAGAGTGAAAAGTTCTTCTATCAATGATTCTCACCTGGGAGCAAGAGGGCTCCTCTGGGGGTGTTTGGCAGGGCCTAGAGGTATGTTTGGTTATTGCAACTGGCACCTAGTGGGTAGAGGGCAGGGAGGCCGCTGACCAGCCTACAGTGTACAAGGTGGATCCCATGGCAGAGCATTGCCCAGCTCCAAATGCCAGGAGTGCTGAGATTGGGCGACACAAGGTCTGGAGTGAACTAGGTCTGTTCATCTGACTCCTGAATCTCTGAAAGATAAAAGAAATTTGATACCCCAAAAGCCACAGAATCCCGTGCTTTGTAATTTACCTCTGCAACACCGATCTCTTTGTGCTTCCCGTCCCCCAAGTCAGTTTTCCCACTGTTTCATATTTGGGGGTCAATCCCAGAGCTGCCCTCTAAAACCTCTAAGAAATGGTGGATTTCGGGAAGTGGTTTGGGGCTTCCGTCATTTGGAAAAGTTGAGCTGCTGGATAGCAGACTCGCCCCGAGGAACTGACAGAGGATAAAGGATAGAATGTTCTCGATTCCAGAGAGAAGTGACTCTCCGCTCCTTGCATTCAGGAGCTTGCGTTTTGCATTTAAATGACAAGGGGGCTGCTGGGGAGAAGCCAGGGCTGGCCCTCTGCGAGGAGGGAAGTTGTCGCCCCTCTGAAGTGGCTGCGTTAATGTCATGTCGTTACACCGTATTGCTGCACAGGTTAATATAATTGGGTGTCTATGTGTGAGCAATGATCCGTGCCGTGTTACAGCTCTGAAACAAATGGCATTTAACCAGCCGGTCTGTAAGGCTCCTTGTTATCTACATGGTGAGCAATTGGAACGGAGAAGGAGTCCTCTCGGTGAGCAACTGATGAATTAGTTGTTGGGTTTCCTCGACAGCCCAGATTTATAAGAGCACAATTCTAACATAATTTATTAGATCTATAAACAGACAGATCCGATGTTTTTACTAAGATTACATCTTGTCACCCTCAGATATTGTGTCACTGACAGCCCTGTTATAATTTAATTTTATTATTCTGATAAGGTATTGTTTCTGGGGACTTATTTATTTATTTATTTACACTCCCCCCCCCTCCCCAAATAAAGAGACTTGTTCCTGTTTAGATGGAAAGGAATAGGACACTTTTTGTGCTAACTGATATCTGGTAGCTGCCCCGATGGCTTCTCTGGGCTTTGACTGTGGAGTTTGTCAAGGACAGGGACAAAGTTTGAATGGGAACTAGTGTGTGGCCCCTGGCCTGGGGTGGTGGTGGGCTAGGGAGGGAAAGGGCTCAAGCAGTATCTGGGGTGACAATGGAGACTATCGGAGGCTCTTCCCTGGTGGAAAGCTCAGCTGGTGACTGACCTACTTCCCCAGAGTCTCCCGACTTTGGAGACTGCCTGCTGCCCTCCAGGACACGGGAAGGTCCACCAGATCCACCACCATTTCTTGAGCATGAAGCCAGGGCCTCTAGCCGCCTGGCCAGAGCTCTGTGGTCTCCCACAGAAGTACCTAAACCAACTCCTCTGACTGTGTGAAAAGGGAGATGTGCATGTCCCAGGCCCTTCTAGTAAGGGGGTGGGGGGTCACAGATCTGGATGACCAATATCCACAAGAAAAGGACAGCTACTGCCCTAAGAGTTGCACAGGGGAGAGGACACTTGAGCTGTGTGTCCCCTTCAACCAGCATAAGACTGTAGGAAAACTCCCCACTTAGAGACACTCAGACTCAGGTCCCATCCCTCTGGGTAGCTGTGACTTTGGGTGTTCCATTGTCCCTTGCTGAGCCATTGGGAGGCATGGTCCCTGCCACAGAGTTCCTAATGAGAATAAAACGATACATGAACAGGCTAAAGAACTGGGCAAATGTAGTCCATTGATTAGCAATAACATCTCTAAACTCTAGAGACTTTTTTTTCATCTGGAAGGAATATTTTTATGGCTTTATGTTATAAAAATCTACATACAGCTTTGAATTTTACTAGGCATTTGCATATAATATAAACTTTGAATCTCCTAATAATCTGTTGAGGGTGACTTTCTCTTCCCCATTTTAGGGATGAAGAAATGGAGACTCATGGTGCTTACTCAGTTACCCACCTGGTCACTGGAGCAATGCCATGGCTGTGACCTTTGTACACTTTCAAGAGAAGCAGGACTTTCTCTGCTCAGGATGAGCAGGGAGCAGGGCATGGTTTCGAGAAAACCAGAAGGAAAGTTTGTTGCTAGCTGCCTGTGCTTGCCAGCTCAGTCACAGTTTGGTCAGAGGAGAAACGATTTGGGTCAAGTCACCAAAGCTTGGGGTGTGTGAGCTCAAGGGATTTTGCTCCATTTGCTTTCAGGGCCAACTTCTGTCGCCAAGGCCAGAGGCAATTCTTGGAGTCATTCATAAAGTCTCCATGCCTCATGGGGAGAAAAGAAATTAATATCAGAAGTGGCAGCCACTGAGTGGCAGCTTCATAACAGGCTTGAACCCCGACCTCTGGGCTACAGCTGGGAACGGCTCAGCCAAGCACGTCATTGACTCCCAGAGTCACAGACCCCGAGATGGGCTCGTGTGCTGGAGGTCACCCAGTCCAGCCCCCTTATTTTACAGATGAGGAGGCTACATTCCAGAGAGGGGAGGAGAATTGCCAAGGTCACAGAGTGAGTCTGGGGGCAAAATCAGGGCTGGAACCAGGTCTCCTGGTTCGGGACTCTTTGTGACATTGGGCGCCCCATCAGGCGCACGCTATCACTGGGTGCTTTTTTGGAGAGTCAATAAACACAGGACCCATCAAAGCCCCAAGTACACCATGTGCAACGCTGCGTGGATCTACTAAATCATCACTATGCCGGCACAGGAGTCCTCCCCAGAAGTCCTCGGCACACCTCCCACGGGTGTGCACCCCACAACACCTTAGTCTTAGCCTCCTGCCTCACCCCAGGGTGAATTCCAGCCCCATGCTCTCTCCCAGTTGCAGCCCAGACTTAGTGTTAAGACTCAAAGCCAGGGACATGCCAACGTTCTGGATCCTGTTTATTCTCATTAAAAATTTCCTTCCAGATAATTCTGCCTCAGGCCATGCTGGTCAATATTTTCTAGTCTCTCCTGATCCCCAAGACCCTCTCCCAGGGACTCTGATGCCAGTTCTTTCAGGAGAGCTGGATGGGAACATAAGCAAAGCTTTCAAAATTCAACAATTTCAGCTCAAACCTTTCCTGACCCCCATCCACTTTCACCAAAAACCCCATCAGCTTCCAACATCGTTTGCCCAGCAGCTCCTGCAGTTTGCAATGAGGAGTGGGTCAGCTCCTGCTAGAAGGAGAGGCCAGAGTAGGATGGCTTTGTTTTCTGCTATGTTGCCAGGGCTGAGCAGGACACCTACCGCAGGGCGGTGCTCAGTCAATAGCCACTCAGTGAGGGAGAACTGCAGGCAAGCACATCCTCCTCCATCCCCAAAATTGAACTCATCGTAGAAGATGGGAAATTCTGGGAGTTCTTAAGGGGTCCAAAGAGGATGTGCCTCTGAGTACAGGGATAGATCCATTGCCAGGGTGGCTTGGGTTAAGATGCAGGGCAAAGAGGTAGCACCCCATTCCCACTATTCCCCTACCCCTAGGGAGATCTGCTATTGCCCATGGCTGGAAAAGTGTCCCTTGTGGTAGGGGGCTGAGAATGACACAGAATGGAGGTAGTTACAGCAAGCCCCCCTCCCCTCCTTTCTGCTTGCCAGGGTTGCTCCAGTTGTGGGGGCTCCTACTTAGAACCCCACCACCCATCATGGTAAAGGTGGTACAAAGCAAGAGATAGAGCAGCCTTGGCCCTGTGGGTCAGCCCAGGACAAGCCAGCCACCATGGGAACCAGGAAGAAGGCCACTGGATGCCTGTCTTTGGATGCAGAGCCACGAGACTTGGGATCTAGCACAGGGTCTGTGTCTAGACAGCAGTGCTGGCAGATCAGCAGAAATGCTCAGAGCTACCAAAGCAGCCAACCTACAGCTCTTCAGAAACAGCTGACCTGGGTCTCCAAGGACCCAATTCCACTCACATTCCAGTCAGGAGAGGAAGGGCTGGTCATGCCTTCACAATCTGGTGGTCATGCAGGAAGGGCCTCTGGGCAAATTTTACTGGGGACACAGGCACAAAGTCACTTAAAGACAATGCCTTGATATCTTCCCTCTAGGATAGCACTGTTCAAAAGAAATAGAATGCAAAATCTGTATATTCTTTTACATTTTGAAGGGGTCACATTTTTTACAAGTAAAAAAAGGTAAACTTAATTTTAATAATAGATTTAATTTAACCCAATATATTCAAAATATTAGATTACAACATATAATCAATATAGGAGATAGTAATGAGATATTTTGCATTCTCTTTTGTAATGCAGAGAGTATCTTATAGTATGTCTCAATTTGGGTTAGCCTCATTTCAAAATCCTCACAAATGCAGTGAACAAATAACACTCACATTATCTCCCCATTAGGAATGGTGGCTTCTGGTTTGTAGCTTCTGTACTGGACTGCACGGTTCCAGAAAGTCAAGTCAGCCTTGAGCATGACAGTCCTGTCTGACAAGTGGGTATATCTCAATGTTACTGGTGTCTAAAGGCATCAAAGGTAAAATGCAGAACTAGAAGAGTGGATTCAGAAACAAGAGATTTCATAAGCCAGAGAGTGTTCACTGGGTCCCTGCCCACAACACCAGGCGTTGTACAGGGTTCTGATGGAACCTTCTCTAGTTGGGGACCCTGGAGCTGCTGGCTTCATGGCTGCCCTCTGGAAATGCTCTGCTTAGAGTCTGGGAAATGGAGTGGTTTGAAATGGATCCAGATTTTCAGCTGCCTGGGCCCCGCACCCCATCTGCCAAGCACCAGGAGTGAGGCAGATGTTGAAAACACAGCTGTCAACCTACCCTGATGGTTTCTGGCACTTCCCCCAGCCTCCCAGAGCCTCTGCCCCCACCCTGGAAGAAGTGCATCTCCAGTTCCTGCCCCCACACTCCTGAAGCCTGATGGGTATCCTAGAAGTGACTGCCCCGGAGGTGGTTCCCTGTTCTCAGGGACTGACTGTTTCCTCTGTCAGCTCTGCTGCTTGCTGCTCCCCATCCCTCTGATGAAGCCTTCCTCTGAGAGGGGACGCAGGGCACAGACCCCAGCAGCCCCCACAGACACAGTGAGCTGCTCTCTGCCTGGGCTACTGCAAGCAAATTCCAACTCGGAGCAGGGCCAGAGTCTGCATGGCAAACCACCCAACCTGCTTCTGCCTCCACTTACTCGTCTACAATATGAATTGTTTTGAGGATGACAACATGCAAATCAGGCTCCTGACAAGCAGTACTTAACAACTTCTGAGTTGAACGAGAGAGAGAGCTAATAGAGAAAAGAGAGGACCCACTAACATGGAGGAGGTGCCCATTCTCCTGGCCAGCATGGGCCTCCATCATGGGGGCCTCAACACAATGACAAGTGATTTTGATGTTATGCAGATGAAGGGGAAAAGGTCAGTCTGACTGACTGTGGGTGGTAGGTGCATTTTATATGCCGGAAACCTCCATGGATTGGAAAAGGTGAAGGTGCCTGACTTTCCTTCCTCATGTCAGCACCCAGTTCAGAACCTGGTCCAGAACTGGTAATGAGTAAATATGGTGACCAAGTGGAAGGGAGAAAGGGAAGGGAGGTCAAGAAAATCTGGTGTGGGACGAGCAACTAGCAGACAAAGCCTGTAAGAAGGAAGCAGGGAGCCAGGGCAGGAGCCCCTGTGGCCTTGGCCCTGTAGCTATATGACTGTCATATTCTGCCTTCTTCCAGAAGCATCTCTCTGGCTGCACACAGCAGACTGGGCACCCTGGCTCAGAGTGCCAATTCTCCATTATTCCTGGGTGTTTTGTTTCGTGTGTGTGTGCGCGCGCGCGCGCGCGCGTGTGTGTGTGTGTATGTGTGTGTGTGGTGGTGCTGGTGGTGGTGGTGGTACTGGGACTGAACCCAAGGCCTTGTACATGCGAGGCAAGTGCTTTCGCTGTAGCATTGAGCTATACTCTCTACCCCCTTTTTTAAAATTTTGGGAAAGGGTTTTGCTACATTTCCAAGGCTGGCCTTGAACTTGCAATCTTCCTGCCTCAGCCTTCCATGTAACTGGTATTTACAGGCATTTGCCGCCATGCCTACTTCCATTTTTTCTCCTAAACCATCAAGGAATTTAAACGTCAGCTTAAACCAGGACACCATATGTGGAAATAGTCATTCTGCTATTGATATTTTCCTAATAAAAGCACATTGTTTCATGAGTGGATGGAGGAGCCCTTTGTAAACTGTTACATATGATGTAAATGCTAATTTCTCTGCATTGCCCTGTGAAGGAACTCCCTGGAACATACATCTCTGGAAGGCCATAAAAGAAAATGGTAAAAATAAATTAGGGAGAAACGTGGGTGGCAGCATACGGTGTCTGTTTTGCCGACGTGCAACCACGTATCCCCTCTCCAAACTCTGTCCCCAACAGGAGGGGATTTGCATAACTGCAGTGACAGATGTCACCACTTCCCAGCGGCCACCCAGCCTTGACAACTTTCAGGAAACAGTCTGCCAGGATTTGCTTCAAATAAAAATCGTGTTTTTAAATCACCAAACATTGATCCCTTTTGCAATTGTTAATAAAAATCTGTTTTTTATAGCTTGGAATGTTATCTTGAAAAGAAGAGATGTGCCTGTAAAACCATCCCAGGTGCTGGACTGCCCAACCAGGTTTGCAATAACAACAGATTCCTCTAAAAACCTCAGATGCATTTGAGCCACCTTCAAAAGAACGTGGCAGGTGTCCCACAGACACAAGCCTCTTTCTCTGACAGTAGCTTAGCCTGCCCCAGGACTCCCTTAACCAAACCCAGTTCTGGATTTTAACCACAACTTTGATTCCGTCACACACAAAAGAATTCGAATCCCAGGGTCACAGGGCTATTTGTGGAATGAATATTCGTACGTACTTTGCAAATGCATGATGTATGAACTGTATATATTTCTTTGATAAATTGTTTTTAAATATTTCCTCCTTTTTATTAATTGAAGAGGAGCCTCATGTATCAATGCCATTTTTTCCTGTTTTTCACATAAATTATTTTCTTGCAATGTTCGTTTGTATTATTATTGCCGATATTAAGGCAGAGACTATTTTTGCCTTGTAAACAAGATTTTGCTTACAGCTAAATGAAAAGAAGTGAAGTTAATCACATTGAAATAATAGGTTTAAAAAGGTAATTCAGTGGTATTGGAATGAAGTTTAATCTTCAGCAATAGAAGCCATGCTGAGAGAAATGGCAGAAAAGCTTGTTCTGTAATTAAATGGTATTTATCATTGGCAGGTCAGCTCTGCTGGGTGAGAGACTCCAGGACTCTACAGAAAAGGGGAAGGAACTCAGGCAGACAAAAAGGGCCTAGAGCAGAGCTGGGGGCTGCAAGAGTGGGCTGGGGAGAAGAGCTGGGTATGGTGACCCCTCCTGTTGTCAGGCTGTCCTATCCTGCCAGTGTGCACCTCAGTCCACAGCGATGAATTCAGCAAAAATGCTAGAGGCATCGTCCCCATTTCTCCAGAAGAGACCCAAACTCACTGTCTCCCCAGTCAACATTAAACCACATGCACTTCAATGTAGGCAGATCTGACACCAAATCATGCAGCTGGTAACTTCACTCCTTTTATCTGTAGAATGGGAATAATAAGGCATCCCTCTTAGAGCTGTGACATCTAGACACAGGATGTAATGTGCCATGTAACACACCTGGTTCTGTAGTGCACCGACGAGCATTCAGACCTCAGGCAGAGATAGTGCAGGTTAAGACTCTCTAGCTCAAGGAGAAAGCTGAACTTCTCTTCCAGATGGCTCTCAGGCAGACTTCTGCAAATGTGGGCAAGCTCATCCTCACGGCACGGATCCTATGGAAGCTGAGGGTATCCACCTGCAGGAGGGAAGGCTGAGGCGTGGTCTCAAGAGGAGTCTAAAATGGTTCTCTGCAAACATGGTCAAGTCCAAGAACAAAGTGAATCACTCAATCGAGATCCACCCCAGAGTTCTCTTTCCGGACCGCTGATTTCCTCCTGGAGCTGGAGGACGTGAACCCCAGACAGCTTGGCTGGGCTAGCCATGTTGTTCATGGATGCCTTTGATCTGGGTTCAAGTCCTGAATCTGCCACTTGCAGGGGTGTCATTTTAGATAAATGAGCATCTGAAAATGAAAGCAAGTAACATCCTCTTCATCCACCAGGAGAAGAGGATGGAGCTAGGTAATTCAGGAGAGTTCTTGACCTTGTGGAGATTAGCCCTTTCCTCCATCCTACAACTCCTTGCGAGTTGGTGACTCTGCCTTCCAGGTTTTGGGCCTTTGACTCACATGCAAGTTCTGATGAGATCTTCATGCCACTACCCTACAGAGTAGCAAAAGACCCCGTGGAGGATGGTCTAGCTTTGGGAAGGACTTTCCTGTTTTTCCCTCTGGCCTGTCTTTCTGTCAGGGCATTTGCTAGCAAGAACATCAGGCATTCCTGAGACCCCCTTCAATGAATCTAATTTCAGTAGGGTCTGTTTGCCATTTTGGGGACCAGCGGCTCACATGCTGGTAGAAGATGCCTTAAACTCAGCTTCATCCTCAATTGGCCCATGTGCAAAAAAACCTATCGGGGCATTCTTCAACACTGGGGGCAGCTGAGGCTGGCCAGACGCCAGCTTTCATCTCTAAGAAGTTCAAATTCAGACCCTTTATTAGCTCTTCCATTTTTATTAGTGTTCCGGAGCAAAGTGTCTGCAGCTAAAGTTATTGAATTTTCACTAAAACCTAAATACATGCATGACCCTTTTGTACTTTCATGTTCAAAAAGGTACAGACTTCCAACAGCCATCTCCTGCCTCTTTCCATATCTTTCCTCATTACAGGCTGCAGTCCAAAACCAATACGAATTAAATAAATACCCCACTGCGAGCCGCACTTTGGAGAATTGTCTCATTGCCGTACAGATGTGGGCTATCTCTAAACAGCACCAACATCTTGTATTTTATTTTATATTTGGGAGGGGAAAAAAAAGAAGAAATTAAAATCCAAAAACAGTATCCAGGAAGGAAGTATTTGCAGGGGTGAATGTTTGATTTCATTTTTCTCCCAGCATGCCCTCCTCTTTCATCCCATAATGGCTCTTCTCAGTTAATCTGTCCTGAAAACCCGCAGGTAGAGATGTTTATTGATACAAGGCTAACGTGCAACTCAGTTTCCAGAGACCATTGAGAGTGTATAAATAGTAAATTTCACTTGATGTCTACTTATTAATGCAATTCCACTCTGAACATTTCTACCAAAAGAGGTTTTGCCAGATGGGAGATAAGTCTTACGTTATGGATATATATGGAAGAAAACATTTGGTTTCCATTCTAAATGACCCGTACAGGCTGTCCTAGTGATTGCATTTTTCAGGGCAAATCACCAAATTCAACATCAATTACTCTGCCTTTTAGCAGTTAAAGAAAAAAAAAGAAGTTTGTTTTTCTTTTTAAAAAGAGATCACTGAAATCCCATAGAAATGTTTCAACCCTCCTTTTCACGCACACCAGACGTTACTTCTGTAATTTTACAAGATCAACTTTGACCATGGTTTGCACAGAATCCACATATTCAACCTCCCAGAGCAGCTGGTAAGTTTGAATTTGGAACAAAATGTTCACAGATATTTGTCCCTTTAGAACCACCGAGGAGTCAGAGTTGCTGGACAGAAATGCAGGGCAGAGGAACTCACAGTTCCTTTATGCAGATCATGGAGAAATATAGCAGGAGGAGACGTGCACTCTACAAGGCTTTATGGTCCATCTATGGAACCAGAATAGGAAATCAATGGCTAAGTCCAGACTGGGGCACAGAATTCCTCCAAGTAATCGTTTTTTCCTTCCTCCAGCCCCCGGCCCCTCCTCTACTGAAGTCTTAACATCATCTTGCTCGTTTAGAGCATAATTGAGACTCCACTTTTATTTCATCATCCTTCCCCTTTCATTGATCATTGCTAATTTTCTGGCTCAGTGCCATCTGGGGAATGGGTTTCCTAACCCCCGCAGATGTCATTGGGATAAAAATGGGCTTGTGCTTTGTCTCAGGAGCCAAGTCAACTGGTGTGAGGAGCTGACCAGGGATACAGGGGTACCTTCCACCTGCCTGCCAGCCCACCCAGATTTAAGAAAATATCTACCCTGACTCCAGGAGTTCACCTTGCATCTCTAGGAACATGACCTAAATGTCTTCCCCCATGCAACAAAGAACCCAGCCTGATAAAGGAAGTGATCCCTTCCCCCACAGGTGCAAAAAGAGTGGGTGGCCAACTGCAGCTGCACCTCCAAGTAGCCAGATGTGAGAATGGTACATCTGTCTGCAGTTTCTCTGTTCAAACTGAATCACTGACTCCTCACTCAGCTTAAGAACATGTGCCAAGGAGAGATTCAGAACCAGAGTCCCACCCCTCCTCCTGCAGATGTACCAGGCAGGGGGCAGGGGGAATTTATAAGGTGTGTGTCAAAGCCTTGAACGGCAAGTGTAAGCCCAGAAAGAAGGAAGCCTGACTGACAGAGAGGATCAGAGAAGAACTGCTCTCATCACGATATCCCAACATAATGTCACGCCATCCCAGGAGGGGAAAAAAATAGTAACTGCAAGCAATGTGATAGAATTGTGAAAATTACATGAAATCAGTATCATAGATTGTGAATGCACATCACATGTCTATTTGTTCTATAACCGGAATAAAAAATGGCAACATTTTTCATCAAGATATGAAACAGAGGCAGTGGTAGCACAGGAAAAGACCTATCAATGTGCTCTCCAAGTTATCTGCATTCTTCCACCTACCTTGCACTTCATCTTGTACCCATGGAAATGGAAGTCTGATACCAAAGTTTAAGAAGCAAGATGTAGCTAAGTATTTAAAATTTGGAAGCAACCGTGTGCTGGACTCATCTTGAACCAAGATGCCTAGGGTAAATTTTCAAGAAATTTCTAGTTGATTAATATCATGCTGGTAACTTGAAACTGGCCATCCCAGGAGCGTTTGCGTCATGGAAATGGGCAGATGTTGTAAATCAGAGCTTTGTTGTTGTTGTTGTCATTGTTATTCTTGTTGTTTCAAAAAGTTTGTTGCTACCATTTATTCACACATCTTTGGAGGGTACTTCCAAGATCAGTGAGCATGATGATTAGATTTAATTCAACCAAGTTCTCTTTTGATGCCCCCAAACCTCTTAAGTCCCCTACTTCCTAACAGGCATCATCAAGTAGCTTGGATTCCCATAAGGACAGATGAGGAAAGGAGCCCCAAGAAAAGAATGAGTCTTAAAGATCACATTCCTGACTCACTAAACCATCTTGGCTTTGAGCTATTAGAGTAGGTTGCCATTTTAGGTTCCAATTGGTCAAAGAATTCTGCTGCTATAAAAATTTAGCTTGACTCTGGGATTGCTTCTGTGAATATTTGCCTGTTTTAGTCTTCAAAAGGATGACTTATGCAAGGTCACATAATGAATCCACAAGGTTATGGGAGAAAGACCCTGAATCCTGAACCCAGTTTGCTATAGATTTCTCTGATCTCAGACGAGTTCATTTCTCCTTCTCTATGATGAAGCAGGTGGACTTGATGGTCTTCCTCCTTCTGAAATTCTGACATTCAACTCTGAGGCCTTGTCTAAATTGACTCTTGAGGGAGTGTGGTGAATTTAGAAAATGGAAAAATAGGATGGGCAAACACCATCCAATTTTCCAATAGAAACCTGGGCCACAATCCTGATCATGGAGTCCTGCTAAGTTGGGAGATCTGCTTATTTTCTGCATGAGTTTGGGCAAAGAAGACCAGGAATCCACTTGGGTTCTATAGGAAGAACCCAGGCAGACCATGAGTTGGGGCATCTGAGTCACAAAGACCTGGACTGAAATTCCAGCTCCTCCACCTTCATGAAAATTTACTTAACCTTTCTGGTCTTTTATTTTCATCTGTAAAATGGATCATAATAACACTCACTATATAAAGCTTTCATAAGAATTAATTGAGATAAAACATGTGAAACATTTAGCATTATACCAACAGATTAAGCACTCAATAAACAGCAGCTATAAATAGTATCCACCACTATCACCACTACTACCCCAGTGAAAGAACTAAATTGAGAGACCAAGGAAATGAAATATACATGGAATTTGCAGTTTCTGCTTTAACTTGAGTCCAATCTTGCAACTGAGCTGGACCTGGACTTCTAAGTCATGCTGTTGCATAGACCGAGCTCATAAAGCAAATTTGGGAGTAGACCAGCCAGAAGGCTATTTCTGTCCAAGTCAATATGGGGTGGAATCAGTTCAATCTTTTGGATTTGGGGTGAAAGAAGCAAAAAATATACACTAAAGTGACCACAGTGGTTTTTGGTGTCCTGGGTTTGGGCCAGGAACTCATGCCCAGGTCCTCTCAGGAGAGGTTTCAGGAGGAGGCTGGTAAGGCTAAGTTCACAAGAGATTTACTGAGACCTAGTACACCCGCAAGAAAGAGAGGAAGGCCAGACTCCTCACCTCTGCATCAGACCCAATGCAGCTTTAATCAGTGGAGATGCCAGGGGACAGTCCAATGCCTGGGATGTTGCATCTTGGACATGGCATTTGTGTGCTTGCAAGAAATGCTAACATGTGGAAGTAGTGTGGTTCCCTACCGTGGTTCATAGGCAGCAGGTACCAGCAAGAAAGGAGGAGCAGGAAAGAGAGAACTCAGCAAACTGTCATGTACAGAATGAGACTGACTCCTAAATGCATAAGGAACTCCCTGACAAACTTGGAAGGACTTGTCAGAATTCGTACATGGAAGCAGAACCATTGAAACATGGGCGATTTTTGTTACTGTGATCTCAGGTTTAATCTCAACCTGGGGGATTCTAGATAAATTCAGTTTCCATATTTTTGTATTTGGAATGAGGCAGGAATCCACTTGACAAATGCTTTTGTGATGTCCTTGTTGACAGGTGGGAAAATGTGAGCAGGTTGCTGGTACTCTGAGGTGGATCCATGACTGTTGAAGGTACCTAAAAGGTAGGTCTTGCCCTGTTGCATCAACTGGAGAACTTTAATCAACAAGTTGATGCCCTACCCCATCCATAATGATTTTCATGGAAAAAAAAATCTGGATAAGGTTTGAACATTGAGTGTGTTACACTATCATCCCCAGGGATCCTCATGAGCAGTGATGGGTGAGAATCAGAGGTCCCAGTAGAGGTCACAAGCCTCTGTCCTTGATTTTTTCCTCATCAATCTTAGATCATTTTTCAGTGTTTGAGGTTCATATGTTAGATGACCTGAAGTCAGGAGAGATCCACCAATGGGTTGACTAGTGGTATCCAAACCAACAAGATCTCAACACTCTACCGTTCAAAGGAGTAGGTTCCTCTTCACATGATGTGTTCAGCTAGAGTTGCCAAGCAGTCCTTGTGCTGTTCCTGTTTACAAAGCACTTGTCACATCTATCTGCCTCATAATGTGCACGTATGTGTATGAATTAAGTTCAAAGAAGGCAAAGAGCTCACCTGAAGTCACTCAATCATGCAGCCTCCTAAAGGACGCCCTTCAAGAAGTGCTAGGTCTGAAATCAAATCATCCGCCTTGTAGGTGAGATCTCCTGATTCTACAGCCCATGCCATTCTTTCCTGAGTCAGAGGATGCTCCAAAGGGGATTTGTTGGGTAGGGACTAGACCACAGGACTTTACAGTATGCTGCTAACTCTAAATGCCTTTTCTGTCACTCAGGCCAAGGCTGCCCCAGTGACCCACTCTCCCCAGGGCAAGGCTCCCAGCAAGGCACACCCACTTCCTGAAGCCTTCTCTCAGGAAGGAAATCCCAGTCATCATAAAAGGAAAATAAGGAAATAAAATCTTAATAGGATTTCATAGATGATATAAAATCTCTACAACTCTGGGTGACAGACACTAAAAAAGATCATTTAGAGAGAAAACGCTTTCTAAGACTTCCTGTGGAATTGGTTGTCTGAAGACACTCAGATGGTGGTCATATATAACGTCGTCAAGGGGAGGCAGTGCCAGCAGGGGCTGAGCCGAATGGGGTGTGGGATCCAGGGAGAGTAACTTGGCTCATGGAGGAAGCTCAGGAGACATGAGTCAATGCCAAGACATGCAGCCCTCTTTTCCTCATACCTTCCTCCACATCCTTCAAGCCTTGACTAAGCTACTGACTCTCCTGGAAAAAGGCTTCTGAGACCCATCCCTAGACCTGCCTTTTCAGAATTTCTGGGATGAAGATCAGATGTCTGCATCTCTAACATGTTCCCTAGGTGTAAGTGATCTTTCATCTGAGACCTAATAGCAAGAAGATGTCTGTAATGTGGTGATCTGAGAGCAGTGTTCCAAAGAATGACAAAAGCAAAGGTCCTGAGATGGAAAAAGAATTTAGAAAGCCTGAGAAACAGCCTAGAACACAGCATGGGCAGAGATGAGTGAGTGAGGGGCACAGTGGTAGGAGTTGAAGTGGTCAACACATATAAGGAACTGGGTCCTGAAGGGAGTAGTGTTTAGATCTGATTCCAAGTTTAATGCAAAGCCACTTAAGACCTTTCCTGAAGACTGAACTATTGGTCCCAACCCTAGTCCACTACTCCTCATGGCACAGACTGCCCTTCCTTTGTCCTTGACTTTGAACTTCGCCACATCACTTGCTTTGAGCAATGTTAGGCAGTGGGTGTGTTGAGGAAACAAGACTTAGAATGTTCTTGCACAGATGGCCTTGCCTTCTAGTGACCTACTTTTTCACAATGAAAAGAAAATGTCTTGGTTAGCCACTGGTGTGAAGAAATTAAAAACTCTAATAGACCAGGAGTCAAATCCCATGTCAACTAGCCAAGGCTCAGTCAACCCTCAGACACATAGCAAGAAAAAAATTCTTGTTACTGGATATCATTGAGTATTAGGGTGACTTTTTATACAGAATACAGAAATACCATGAAAACTACTGTCTGATGAAGGTTTTAAGCAGAGGGGTGTTTTGCTTTGCCCTTTTTTATTTGTTTGTTTTGATTTTGTAAAGACTAATCTGGCAGCTGTGAGGAGGTTAGAATGTAAAAAATGTAAAAGATGTGGAAAAAGGAAAATGAGTTCCAAGTCCTTGCAGTTATCTGGGCAAGACCCCAATGTGGGTTAGGCCATGTAGGTAGCAGAGATGGGTTCTGGATGTCCCTGGGAGATAAGTACTGATGGACTCTCTACTAGTCTGAATTTGGGAGTGTGAGGTCAGGACCACAGCATCACACAATCCCAGTAGGAGGCACATGGAGGAAGTGGTGTAGCATGGCACTTGCAGACATTGCAAGAAGAGCAAAAGACAAATCAAAGATGGATGAACACCCTCTAGACTCTTGGCTTCTATAACTGAGTGGATGGTGGTACCATTTTCCAAGAGAGGGGAGACTCAGGAGGAAGAAGGCTGATAGGAAAGGGCAGAAGGGACAGATAGCTCTGTTTCTACTGTGTTGAGTTTGAAGTGTCCATTAAACACCCAGATGTGGACAGCAGGCAGTTGGACCTCAGAGGAGCATCAGGGCTGAGGTTATAAACTAATGAACCAATATTCAATGGCATGGCTTTGCTCAGGCTCTTCCCTCCTCCACCTCTTTCTCCTTGAAGGCCCAATTCAAATGTCCACTCCAGGTAGAATTAGTCATTCTCACCTCTGTGCTCCCATAGTTCATTGTCAAAATCTCACACATTACAAAATAGCCTGCCTCTATCACTAGATCATAAACTCTGGGAATCTTTGCATTTCCCACACCTAAGTGGATGCTTGGCACAGGGAAGGAGCTCAGTAACACCCACTTCTTTCCTTCAAGATATTGGGCAGACCACTTTAGAAAGTAATACTCCATTTTAGGAGGCAAAAATATGCAATGGAGGAAAGACAGCCTCTTCAACAAATGGTGCTGGGAAAACTGGAAATCCATATGCAGCAAAATGAAACTAAACCCATATCTCTCACCCTGTACAAAACTCAACTCAAAGTGGATCAAGGACCTAGAAATTAGACCAGAGACTCTGCAGAGAAAATAGGTCCAAATCTTCATCATATTGGCTTAGGACCAGATTTCCTTAACATGACTCCCAAAGCGCAAGAAATAAAAGCACGAATCAAAGATTGGGATAGAGTCAAACTAAAAAGCTTTTTCTCAGCAAAGGAAACAATCAGCAATGTGAAGAGAGAGCCTTCAGAGTGGGAGAAAATCTTTGCCACACACACTTCAGATAGAGCACTAATCTCCAGAATCTACCAAGTACTCAAAAATCTTTACACCAAGAACACTAATAACCCAATCAATAAATGGGCCAAGGAAATGAACAGACACTTTACAAAGGAAGATCTACAAGCAATCAACAGATTTATGAAAAAATGTTCAATATCCCTAGTTATAAGAGAAATGCAAATCAAAACCACCTTAAGATTTCATCTTACCCCAATTAGAATGTCTTTTATTAAGAACACAGGCAACAACAGGTGTTGGCGAGGATGTGGGGAAAAGGGTACACTCATTCATTGCTGGTGGGATTGCAAGTTGGTGCAGCCACTCTGGAAAGCAGTGTAGAGATTCCTTAGAAAACTTGGAATGGATTCACCATTTGACCCTGCTATCCCACTCCTTGGCCTATACCCAAAGGACTTAAAATCAGATTGCTACAGTGATGCAGCCACATCAATGTTCATAGCTGCTAAATTCACAATAGCTAGATTATGGAATCAACCTAGATGCCCTTCAGTAGATGAATGGATAAAGAAACTGTACTATTCCAATATACACAATGGAATATTACTCAGCCATAAAGAAGAATAAAATTATGGCATTTGTAGGTAAATGATGTTGGAGACTGTTATGCTAAGTGAGATCAGCCAATCCCCAAAATCCAAAGGCCGAATGGTCTCTCTGATAAATGAATGATGATGCATAATGCAGGGGGGAAGGGTGGCAAGAATGGAGGAAGGATAGATAGCATAGAGGGAAGGGAGGAGTGGGGCGGGGTGGGGAGTAAAAGTAATAACAGAATGTATGACAGATACCATTGCCCTGTGTACATGCATGAACGCACAGATGGTGTGACTCTACTTTGTGTACAACCAGTGAAACAATAGCTGTACTCCATTTGTGTTCAATGAATCAATAAGTAAATAAAAAAAAGAAAGTAATACTCCATTTTAAACTTTTCAGAGGTACGACGGGTATATTGTCATTCCATTTTAAAGTGGATCAAATTGGGGCCCTGAGGGGTTCAAGTCCTGTCCAAAGGGTCTGCAAGTGGAAGTTTGGGATCTATCTGATTCCACTGCTGGGACCCTTCCCATGTTGCCCCTGCCCCATTCCTGCGTCCTCATCTCCTCCCTCCTCCTGCTCCCCTGCAGCCCTTCTCTCTGGCAGGGCTCCCACGCTGCCTGCGCCTCCACACAGGATGTGCTTCCTGAAGTTCCTGGTCCAGATGGCCCGCGGAAGCTGCTCCTCATAAATCACCAGGCCTCACAGAGCTGTGCTCAGCCACTTTCTCCTCTCAATCTCCCTAGGTCCCAGTGCGTGGGCCCCATTTGCCCAGTCAGCAGAACCAACTCCTCCAGCCCAGGGAACATGCCTGTGGCCCCCTCCCCACCAGTGCCAGGAGCCATGGAACAGATTCCTGGGAGCTGATGAGGAGCCTCCTGGACATCTCTGTTAGGGACCCAGAGGTGAACCCATGGGATGGGTAGGAGATGGGAAGAACAGCACTTAAATGTTTGCCTCAAGTAGATGTGCAAAGTGCTGTAATCCACCTGTCAACCAGACTCCATCACCTCTGGATACTCAAACCTCTGCTCCCTAAGACACCGTGCCACAGTGCAAGTGCATGCTTGCACCACAGAGTCCTCAAACACATTCCCAAATACAGAACAGCAGCTTCAGTGACAGCCCACCTGAGGCCCAGAACATCTTGGACAAGTCAATGCACTTTCACAAACTTTTTTATACATAAATTGCAGATAGTAGTACCTGCCTCACAGCATTACTGAGGCTCCCAGGGACAGAATTTCAAAATGGCACATGGTAAGTCCTTAGTACATGGTAGGAATATAAACACGAGGCACCTCAGGGTATGTACCCTTCAAAAAATGGGGCAGAAGTGGGGACAACAGGGACGTGGGCCCTTCCTTTCCATTCCACTAGCATCATCTCTTTCATGTCACCACAGCACAGATTGATCTGATGGGTCAGTTTCCTGCCTAAAAATCCTTAGCACTCCATAATCACCTTTGGCAATAATTCTCATTTTCTAGCCTATAACTTTAAAAACACAATTGAAGGCAGCATCTTGGAGGCTGTGTCAAAGCTGACTAGTTGCCCACCAAGTATATGCTCCCATTCCACAAGGTTGTTGAACAATGGTCACCTAGGCAGGATGACATTTTCCAGCCCCTCTCTGAACTAGATGGAACAGTGTGACTCCTCACCACTAAAACATGAATGAAAGTGATGTGTATCTTCCTTTCAGACAGAGGTGTTTAAGAAGCAGGTACCCTCTCTCCACCTTCTCTTTCTCTGTCTGTTAGCTGGAAGAAAGGACTCTTGACCCAAAGAGATAGTGGAGCCTTGATCCCTGAATGACTCTGTGGAACATAGCCCCAGCACTGCTGATCAAGAACTCAACACAACTTTTCTTGAGGGAAAATTGTTTTAAGGCATTAATATTTTAGTTTTTCTGTTGCAGTAATTAGCATTACCCTAGCTAACACAAAGGTGTACAAAGATTCAAAATAGCATAAAACAAACAATAACAACAATGCAACTGTGACTATAGCGTTACAATATCTCACAGAATCTATAAAGGCACTCATCTTTATTTGACAACTTAATGGAGATCTTTCATCTATATGCTCTTTTATATACTCATAAAGCATTAATCTTGACTCTTCTATAATATATGTCCTTTAGCATCTTGTCCCATAACCCATGCATCCCCTGGGAACATTAGCCTGATTTCCACCTGGGAGCCACCCTGTTTCCAGTCTCTGGGTTCCAACAGAAGCAGCAGGTGACCTAAGCCTGGCCAAATTTCTCATGCCTTAGTCATAGTGATTGGCCTACGAGAAGGAAGGAGGTCTACACAAGTTGAATCATCAACCACAATAAATATCAGGACTTTAGATGTGCCAGGAGAAACACAGTTTCTCTTTTCTGCTAGATTTAACCCTAGAAAGATGCTGACAACCACCTCACAATCACAGGAGAGAGCAAGCCAAGAAAGAATATTGTCAACATGGCAGAAGACAAGCCTAAAGAGAGAGGAAAAACAAGTCCTGATTACTTTGAACCATGGTCTCTTCATTTATGTAAATCAATAAATTCCTTTTTCTATTCCTAATTCTAGTCCTTGGAAAAGATTTTTATAACCTTTGCAACCAAACAATTCCACCTGGACCTCAGCTGAGTCACTATTTAGCTGACCACCTCTGAAGGATTGGAAGCTCCCCAGACCTCTGGTCTGCAGAATGCAATTTTGATGGTCTTGCACAACCAAATCTCTTCCCAGAACCTTCTACGTCTCCCTGCCTTCCCCTTGACCTCCACCCCGCCATCTTCCTAGTCTCCACACCAACTATGCTGAATTCCCAGAAAGCAGTGAGCCTTCTCAGACCCCCTTGTCTCTTCTATCTCTGGGTCCTTACCTATCATCTTTATCCATTTGCCCTAAACTATCTTCTTGGCCTCACTCAAACCTCATCTTTTCTGTGGACTCTTCTATGAACAAAAACTTTCAAATTAATCAAATTCCTTTTTCTCTTTTCTGTATAAATCTGTGTTAGTTTTTAACAAAATATATCTGGCCTTTTAAAAACATGCCCAAAGAGTCATTGGCCCAGTTTCAGCCTGAGGTCTCATTGAAACCACTTCAGGAAGGATAACACCACCACAGACTTCCTGGAAGGAATTTGAAGCCCACCTCAGAAGACCAGAGAAGGGAAGAGAACGAGTATCGCTAACTCATTCCCAAGGTCTGGGCATGAGAAATGCTCAGGAGAGCCAATTGCTGAAAAAATAATAAACCTCAGAGAAAAGAAACCTTTTTCTTCCAGAGGAAAGTGACTCAGAACCCCTGCCTTCCTGTTCTCACCCTTATGTTCTCCACTCCAACTATATCACCTCTTGGTGGCCCAGAAGTGACCAGTCCTGTTTCCACCTCGACACCATATTGGTTATGTATTGCTGTGTAACAAAGAACCCCAACTTGTAGATGATTGAAACACTAAAAGCATTATTAGATCCCACAGAGTTCATGTGAATCGGGAATCTGGGAGCAGTTTAGGTAGGTGATTCTGCCTAAATATCTCTCATAATATCATAGTCAATATGTCAAGTGACTCTAGTCATCAGAAGGCTGGAGGATCTGCTTCCAAGGTCATGCACCCACATACTTCATAAGTTAGCCCTGACTGTTGGCAGGAGGCCTTGGTTCCTCCCCAGAGGAACCTCTCCATAGAGCTGATTAAGTGTCCTAACATGGCAGCTGGCTTCCCATAGAACAAATGATTAGGAATAAAACCAAAGCCAGAATCTCTTTTATGACCCAAACATGGAAATGCCTTTTCAGAATATCCTATTGGTTACACAAGTCCCCCTATTCCATGCGGGAAGGCACTACACAAGGGCATGAACACAGGGTCATGGGCGCCTTCTTGGAGGCTGGGTTCCTCCATTGTTTCTCTAATATTCTTTCCTCAGCTATCCCCATTGTTCTCTATTTTATTGCCTTCAATTCTTCATTCCAAAATCATTTTTACAAAATACTAGTCTTTTAAAAACTACAACTCTTCTTCCATCTGACCCAGGGCATTCCCTACTTTTCTTTCCTGACTTGCTTTTCTTCATAGCACCTATCATCAAGAATATATATCTTTATTTTTGGTTTTGTAGTTTTAATTTTAGATTTATAGAAAATCAACAAAGACAGTACTTAGAGTTCCCATATGCTCTTTGTCCAGTTTCCTCTGATGTTCTAGCTGATTTGTTTTTGCATGGATTTTCCCCCTGGGTTCCCCCATTAGAACATAAAGTCCAGAACAGCAGAGACTTGTCTATTTGGTTCACTGATTTATGCCCAATGTCCAAAACATTGCCTCACTCACAGTAAATGTTCAACAAATATTTGTTGGAGGAGTGAAAGGACTATTCTAGCAACTCTAAATAAATAAATAAATAAATAAATAAATAAATAAATAAATGCCTGTTTACTGTTTACCTTGAAGTTCTGAATGGAACTTTAGGTGTTTAACATTGACTGACCCGTGGAACTTAGATGATCTAAAATTCAGCTAGGAAAATTTATGGATGAAAAGGTGAAAATATAACTTGTTAAAAAAAATAAAGTAATAAACCACACTTGTCCTTTGTTCTTTTTGGTATGGTTTGCTTTATTGTTGATAAAGTGAATTAGCTTTATGTTTGTGTCAATAAATCTGTCTCCACCTATCCACAACACGGATGCAGTATTTCCCTGGGTGAAACAACTGGGCTAAGCAGGATTGAATGAAGGGCGGGGATCACATCCCCAAATCCACAAGAATCACACATCCCCAAATCCTTCACTCTAGTGGAGTCATCCACAGTGACCTGCTGAGCCCTTTCTTGCTGGGATGCCCATCTGGAAAGCTCCTCCATCTATCTCTTTGTTTGCTTGGAAAATAATCCCAACAAAACAATCACAGGATGCCCACCTTGCTCTGCGGACTCCCTCTCCATGAGCGCAGTAAGTCTTGGTAAATTCTCACTGATGGACTGACATCCACCACGTGGCTCTGAGCCCCTCCAGGCTCTGCAAGCCCCATTCTCAGCTCCCTGAGTTTCTAACCCATCTGTGCTGGGGCGATGGACCGGGAGTGGGGCACTGAGGGTGCATCGAGCTCATGCTAGGAGCCTGGCACTGTCCTAGGTACTCTGCAGATGCCTAAACTCACTGCTACTCAGCACCACAGTTGACACAAAGGGGAAGCTGGTCTCCAGAGTTCAAATATAACAGTTACAGCCTTGGCACTGCTATGAAGTTAAACAGGGTGCTAAACGGATTTAGCATTCTGCTGGCATTTAGAGAATGCTCCACTGGGACAGTTTAGAACAAGGACATTTTGCAGATGAGAAAAGCAAAGCACAGAAAGGCGAAAGGACGTGACTGAGTCACACAGCTGATAAGATAGAATGTGGGTCCCAGTCTGCCTGGCCCTACACGCCTGCAGTCGCATCAGCATCACTCAAAGAAGGCAGCAGAATCCCAGAGCCAAACCTCCAGAATTGGAAACTTTGGGGATGAGGCCCAGGGATCTGCATCTGTCACCAGCTTCCCTCAGGGCCCAATGCACCTGAGACCAGCCCACCTCTCCTGGACCTGACAGAAGTCAGTTTGTGCTTTTACCCTCCAGATAGTTCGAAAGCAAGTCATGACAATATTCTCTGGTGCTTTGTAGGTTGGTTAAGGCAATTATCATCCCAAACCCACATGCAGTCTGAAAGGTGAGTCAAGCTGAGTTGGGATTCCTTGAGGGCAGAGGAGTGAGCTTCAGGGCTCAAGGAAAACACACCTCAGTTGGTGGAAAGGCAGAATGAATCAAAAGAGAGGCCCGCCTAGTGATCAGCACAGGGTCCGCTGGAAGGGCCATTGTCTCCTGCCTCCCAGTGAAACAAGAGACCTTGGTGCCAGAGAGAATGTTTTGTCAAGGTGCCTTAGAACTCAAAGGAGATTTTTTTGACATATAGTCAGCAGGGTGACAGGAAGAACCAAGTGTGGGACACATGTCCTTCAAACAGATGAGCCTCAGGATACACCTGGCAGAATAGCTAGAGAATCTTTGCAGGGACTCTAGATAGCAGGCCAGGGGCTGCCCCACCATCCCCATGCTGAGGGGCCACACAGCTCCACCTGGAGTTCAGCTTCCCATCTGAACCAGGAACAATCCTGGGTGTTTCACCTGCAGGACCTCACCTGCCCCAGAAGAATGCTGGAAGCGATCTCAGTTGACAGATAGAGACTTTAAGACTGGGAAAGATGAGGTTGCTTGTTGGAGTCATAGAGCAGAGACGGTGGAACTGGGATTTAAATTCAGCCTTAAATGACATCTTCCCTTCACAAGGAGCTACCAGCAGTGGACCTGGGAGCAGAGGTGCTTTCCCAGTACCTCCGGCATGCCCATTCCACAGGCTGGAAAGTTGTAGCTTAGTTAATAGGCACCCAGCAAGTTTGTCCCTGAGCATCAGGTTTGGAGACCCACCCAAGAAGACCCACATCTGTTCTCAATGTTGGTTGAAACTGGGACTTCATGCAAACTGGGACTTCAACGGCATGTGGGCCCTGGAAGAAATTTGCTTCTTATTCTTGAAATTTTGATGCTTGGAAAAGATATCCGAGAAATGGCCAATTGAACCATTCTCACATCTAATCCCCTCCATGCTGACTTCTTCCCTCTTCCATTTTTTGAGAGTTCTTGTGAGTACAGTGGATCCACAGCTTATCCTGGATCACCTCCTTATTTTAAGGTCAGTTGACTACTAATCTGGATCGCCCTTTGCCGTGGAACCTAACATACTTGCTGGTTCCAGGGATCAGGATGTAGATATCTTTTAGGGTGTAGCATAATTCTACCGACCACACCCACAAACCCCTGTTCATCTCCCCATATGCCTGGGGTGACAGTAGGGAATAGCCTGTGGGAACAGCTCAGTCAGAGGTCACAGCCCTGTCTTTGGGGTTTCTAGAAGAAGTCTTAGCCACCTCAGGCTTGGGCCACCTGCACCTCTGCTCCAGGCCCCCCATTTAGACCCAGCTCCTGTTCCACTGTGGAATACCCCAAGCTGGACCAGCCTCCAGGCTTCTTGACTCACCTCTCAGCACTTGACAGAGGAAGGTTCTTTCCTATTTCCTGATAGACTGAGCAGGAAGTACAGAGCATCCCCAGGTACCCTGCCCCTCATCAGCCCAGGCTCTGCCTACCATTAACATTTGGCACGAGTTGGTACTTTCCTTACATCTGATGAGTCTATACTGGCACATCATCACCACCAGAGTCCAGAGTTACAAGGG
Source organism: Glaucomys volans (assembly GCA_020662805.1). NCBI lineage: Eukaryota > Metazoa > Chordata > Mammalia > Rodentia > Sciuridae > Glaucomys > Glaucomys volans. The sequence goes on from JAJEJO010000829.1 coordinate 113,422, forward strand.
GGTTGACTCCTGGAGTTTTACAGTCTATGGATTTTGACCTGTATTCACCCTTATAGTGTCACTCAGAGTATTTTCACTGCCCTAGAAATCCTCTGTGCTCCAGCTGCGCATCTCTCCCTCACATCTAACCCCTGGCTAGTACTGACCTTTTCATTATCACCATGGTTTTTCCTTTCCAGAATATCATATAGCTGGAATCACACAGTATGTAGCCTTCTCAGTGAGGCTTTCACTTAATAACATGCATTTAAGGCTCATTTTCAAAGGCTCATTTTTTAGCACTAAATAATATTCCACTGTTTGGAATCGATCCATTTGGTTATTTATCTATTCGGTTATTTATCCATTCCCCTACTAGAGGACATGTAGGTTGCTTCCACGTTGTGGCAATTATGAATCAAGAAGTTTTTCGTAGCCAGGCTGATGGTGCACGCCTGTAATCCCAGCGACTTGAGAGGCTGAGGCAAGATGATCTCAAGTTCAAGGCCAGACTCAGCCATTCAGTGAGCTCCTAAGCAACTAAGACCCTGTCTCAAAATAAAAAATAAAAGAGGTCTAGGGAATGTGGTCTGGTGGTAAAGCACCCCTGCATTCAATCTCCAGTACCAAAAATGAAAGGGAAATTTTTCATATCTTTTTTAAAAATTCTCATTATTATCACTATAGTTCTTGCTGTTAACACTAGTTACCAATTGAGCAAATAAGAAAAAAGTTCTTAATCTGTTACCCCAAGGATGGTTTCATCTTATTTCTTTTTCTAAAGATGATCTTGCTATCAATTCCACTCTCTGCTTGTTTATTTTTCACGTAATCTCTTGTGGGACATTTCTCCTATCTGGGAGACTTGGTCTAACCCATGCGTTACTGCTCCCTAGGGTTCTGGGGTTCCAGGGATGGTTGCACAGTGACTTATTCAATCAGTTCCTTCTTGATGGCTGGGCAGATTGTTCCAGATGATTTACACCTGCAGATTCTTGAGCTGGAGAAAGTTCTCACTCCCCCAACTCAGCCCCATGGGGCCCAGATAGACCAGCTCATCCCCCTTTGCCCAACCTTCGTAAACAGAGGTGAGGGAATATGCAGGAAAGATGAGGCCATCTTCAGGGCCCAGGAAGGGTCTGCACAGGTGAGTCTGCCAATGTCCAGAAAGAGGAAGACCAAACAGTGCTCATCAGGTGGTGACCGGAGCTCCTGTTCCAGGCCCTCACCGGACCCCAGGTGTTCCTGCCTCCTGGGGCAAAGGCAGCACAGGAGAACCTGAGGGCTACTGCTAACATGTCCTGGTGTCCCACGCCACTCTCAGCTCCTCAACAGTGGTCCCGCAAATAGCTTGCTATTCCCATTTTACAGACAAGGAACCTGAATTTGTGTGACTGATAAGTCACAGTTCCAGTTGCTTTGGGCCCAAAGCTGGGTCGGTACCCCTACTAGAGGGGTGGCCCCACCCACCCACCCACCCTAAAATGACCTGAAGAACCAGCTGACTCCCAGTGACCAGAGTTCTCAAAAACACAAGTGATTTTTGCATTTGGTTGTTTGGGTTTTTTGTTTGTTTGTTTGTTGTTTCTGGTACCTTTTTTTAATTAAAAAAATAAAATAGGTCCATTATTTTAAAATCGCTCAAAGTGAAGAAAAAAGAAGCAGCCTTCAGACCCACTTTAAGAGGTGACTTACATGGCCAGTTTGTGGGGTTGTTATGGAGATTTTCTGTCTATTGTGTGTCCCTGTGTGCGCACATGTACCCACTCCCTCTTAGGACCATCCTCTAGGTACCAGATGCTTTCAGGAATGCTTCCTGTTTCATCGTCATGGGTTTCCCAGGGCCTAGATCAAGTATTAACAGCCCCACTTGACGGATGAGGAAACTGAGGCTCAGAGAGGCTAAGCCACCTGCTCAGGCTCACACAGCTAGCAAAGAGCAAAACTGCAATAGAGAGGCCATGTGAAGAGGGGTGACTGAGAAAAACTGTACCCTACCTTGAAACCAAAGACCCAGAAAGTCTGGGGTCTGGGGATGAAGTCATCCTTCAACACCCAGCAAATATGAAGCACCTACTGCAAGCTAAGCAGCATGTCCCTGGGCATCTCAGGGGCATCCTAAGCAAGAGTCATCCCCCCAACCCAGAAGAGTGGCTTGAATGCTGGTGGCAGACACAGTGAGAGGGAAGGGAAACTGGCACTGGAGTGGGCACGAGTGAGTCTGCAGAGGGGCCCAGGACAAGGCCCTGTGGTGGCTCCACTCCCCATTATTCCTTCCTTTCAAACTCTCAAGAAGTGCTCATTGCAGACCTATCTGGGTCACAGGACCAAAATAAACATCATTTGAATAATCCCAGGCTGACAGCCGCACAAAATGGACAGGAAAATTACCCCCTGGAAAAGGCAAATCTGAGCATGTCACCAGAGGCACGCAGAGGGTGTGTCAGTCCCCAGTGCCTGCAGGAAACGCTCACTCTCACCCAGGCCCGTGGCTCAGCAAGACAGACCAGAGGACTGGAGGCCACAGGCCGACCTGGTCCTGGCTTCACTGTTGCTGCTGAATTTGAATCCAGGTCTCTCCAACCTCGTGCCTCCCTCCCTCCTTAGAGGAACCATCTGGAGTTGGGTGACCCACCTCTGCTGGAGCCCAGGGTCTCCTTGGCACCCCGTGACTCCATCTCCAGCAGCAGGAAGGTTCACCTGAGCCAGCCAAGCTCTGGAAGTCCGGATCAGACACTGACCCTCTGCCAGCACCTGTGACTGGTACCTTAAGTACAGCAAGACATTTTAACCCCATGACTTAATAGATCCTGTAATTTTCCTCATTCTACCAATGAGGAAACAGAGGCTCAGAGAGATAAAGTAAAAAACCCAAAGATGCACAGTCAGGGAGAAGCAAAATCTCAACTCAGACATAGCCCTTTCTATCTGCACTCACAACCACGAGGTGATCCTCCAGCTGCACAAGCGACCCAGCACCATGGAGCAGGAAATCCAGATCCAGTCTCCAGCTCTCCCCTTCCTGAATCCACCTGGCAGATGGTCAGGTGTCTCTGGCTTGGTTTCCTCGTCTGTAAAGTGGGTGTAGCAATCCCTGCCTCATGGGCTGCCATGAGGGTCAGATGAGATGGACTAAAGTGGGATTATCACAATAGAAACAGACCCCCAAACCTGCCAGTGTGGGCCCGTGAGCCTCTGCCCCACCCGGCCTCTCTCCCTCCCCGGGCTGGCTGGGAGTGAGGCTGTGCTGGCCAGTGGACCAGGCGTGGGTGTTTCCCCTCCCAATGAGCCGTGCGGATGGTGCCAAGCGTCCTTCTCCTTTTCTGCGTGTTTTTCATGACCTGCTGCCAACAGCTCTTTGCTGGGCCGCTGCCACCATTTACCCAGCACGAGAAAACTGCCTTTCTTCCCCCATTTAGGGTCTGGTTTTAATTTCTACAGTATTCTCTTTAATAACAATGCCTAATTAAAACATCTGTTAAAAAGTCTGTAACATTAACTTTACAGGGAGAATTTAATAGAATTATATTGGAATTGCAGGCATTTAACGGGCTTCCTAATTAGGCTTTTCTTAAAAAAAAAAAAAAAAAAAGGAAGAAGAAGAAAGAAAGAAACATTCTGCAAATTAAAATCCAGCCTCTCTTTTATGATAACGTAGGCTGATGGCCCAGTGGCTGGAGAGGACAAGCCGGAGCTGGAAGAGAGGGTGAACCAAGCTCCCCAGGCTCATGAAATCTCTAGGATGGAGAAGAAAGTGGGGCAAGAATGGCATTTAACAGCGGGCATCACGCTAGGATCGCTCTCATTTATAATCCCAATTATATCCTGGCATCAACCGGAAAATATTACTCGTCCCACTTGACTGATGAAGAAACTGAGGCAGACAGGCAAGCAATTTGCTCAAAATCACAGCCATAAAGAGACCTTTCCAAGTATGTGTTCTTTCCACTCCGTGCAGCCTCCAAGCTTTGCATCAGGAGAGTTTTCTAGAACCCTCTGTGGGTCCCCAGTCTGATTCAGTCTCTTCTCAGTGGTAAGCATCATGGTGACACCCACTCTGCTCTAGGTTTCTTGGGGCAAAGTCCTCTTTAGCTTGGTGCTCCTGCTTGAGTTGCCTGGCCCTAGCTGCCACCCTTGAGGTCACCAGCACCAAGCTGGGGCATGTGCTGGGTGAAGCATAGCCAGGTGACAGTGGGGAAACACCCCTCCCCCAAGGGAGGAGTCAAGGGAGAAATGTCCAAAGACACCCTTAACCCCAGGTCCTTGGCCAACACTGTCAGCATCACCTGGGACCCTGGGAGTCATGCACGTGCTCAGGCCTCACCCAGACCTACAGAATGAGGCTCTCTGAGGTTGTGACCCTGCACTCTCTTTTAATAAGTTTCCTAGGTGACTCTAGTGCCCTTAAAGTTTGAAAAGCACTGATCTCAAGACAGGGAATCCTCTTGTGCTCTGACAGGTACCTTTATTCCCTCTAATCTAGACACTTCCCACCCAGAGCTTTGGTACCAGAGCACCTACTTTGCCCTAGGCCATTGTCCCCAGCCCAGTCCCTGCCTGAGTGTTATGGGGATAAACCCCAAAGAGAGCTCCTCACCAGAAGCTGGCTAACTCCTCCCAGGAGACAGAGGAGAGATCATCATCTCCAGGCATAGGAAAGACCAAACCCGATGACTTCCCTGCCAATTCCTGAAAAGAGCCCCGTTCTTCCAGCCAGACCTGGACCTTAGGAGTGGTCCCCACCTGGGAATGTGGGAGATACAGGCTGGCCCAGGGGCTGAGCCCCTCCAGGGAGGACTTAGGTAGGCGCACCCAAATTCAAGGAAAAGGGGTCACCTCCAACTATGCTTTTCAGAGTCCAGCATGTCCCTGTTTCAACTCTCTGCCTCACAGACCCATCAACGGACTTTTGTCCAAAGCTGCCCAGTCCCACAGTGAATTAAAGACATTTCAGAGTCAGTCTGAACATTCCCAGAGCTCCCATTCTGAACAGGGTTGGGAATCAGACAGACAATTCCCATAACTGGTCTCTGAGGCCTGCTGGCATCTCTGGGTTTGTCCCCTTTGGCCACATGTGTGCTTTGTCTTTGTCCTGGTGGAGGCAGGGGGTGCAATGGACAGAGCAGGAGCTGGGATAGAGACAGCTGAACTTGAAGCCTGACTCAGCTACATGATCATGGGTAAACGGCATTCCCTCACTGGAATTCCCTCCTTTGTCGCTCCAAGTTAGAAGCAGCCAGACCATCAGCTCCTCCAGTATCCTGAGGAATTCTTGAAAGGCTTTCCTTTCAAGGAAAGGTACCAATGCAGGGCACCTGAAGAGAATAAGAATACAAGAGGAGAAACTCTAGAGTCCAGCTGCTCTACACTTACTGGGTGACCTTGAACAATTTCATTAACTTCTCTGAACCTCAGTTTCCTCATCCATCAAATGGGAACAATCACAAGATGACTAATTCTAGGGTTGCTAAAGGACAAAAGAAGTTAACATTTGCAATACACTCAGAGGGACAGCCAGCACACGGGAATTGCTATGGAAGTATTTATTTAATAAATAATAGATGAAAGCACAAATCCACTCCCAATTCTAAAGCATCTGAGCTTACAGGCACTACCCTCAGCCTATCTCCATGCCTGGTACCAAGAGCTGGCACCATACGGCTGTCCCTGGCTGCAGGCATCTCCCATCCCCCTTGGAACATAGCTGGTCACTCACACGGGCCTGGTCAAAACCGCTGTGGGAGGGAAGTGGAAGTCCCCACCGGGGTCCCCCGTGACTGCCTGGAGAGGGCTGGCATTCACAGTTCAGCGAGTGGGCAGACTCAATTGGACAATCTCCTGTGTGATGGCTTCCTCTGTTCAATTACCACTAAAATTCATCAAACGGAACTGAGAGGTTTTAACGCCGGTAATTGTGGTGCAAAATGCTCCGTAATTGGTCTCACAGATGAAAGTGGGGGACGCCGCTGGAAATGAAGCCGCCTTGCCCCTCAGAGGTTCCAGAGCCAGGCTCCACGCTCCCCAGGACACGGTTGAGCCCCTCCTGTGCCCGACACCCCAGCCACAGGCTCCCCGGAGGCCTCAGGAGCTCTCTTCCTGTCGCTGCCACACACTCCAGGGTGAACCTCCACCCTGCTCACCCCAGAACCTCAGGATGCAGAGGCCCAGAAGCCTGGCAGGCCTCCTCCAGGTGGCCTTTGAATTCCCCGCCACCTGGAGACAGGCCACTTCACACCTCCAGGGCTGGTTTACTGGTCCCTTTGCCCAGATTCTGGCATCTTCCACGCTTCCCACTGTGTCCCCCTTTCCTTCCATCTCCTCAGTGTGGCCTTCCTTGCCTTCCCCAGAGAGAGGCAGCAGTGTGCCTTCGGTGACAGTCCCCTTTAGTACAGCCCAACACTGCCACTCATCTGACTACTGCTAATAAAAATGGTCACTCAAATAAGAAGGGGAATGATTTTAGTTTAAAAGCCAACAACAGAATTCCCCCATGGCAGTTGGTCTGCCAATATGGCTGCCAACAAGTTTTCCATTCCTACACAGGCTGATTGCTCCTCCCGTCAAGAGGGGAATCTATTTTCCCTCCCTTTGAATTTGGGCCAGTTTGGGGTCTTACTATGATCAGCAGATTAGAGTGGAGTGACGATGTTCCTGATCCAGGTATTTTAACTCCAGGTGCTTCAGCTTCTTCTCTGGAAATCCAGATGCCACACTATAAAACGACTTGAACTGGATCCTGTATCTTGGAAGATGCACCGAGAAAGACCTTGGAGGATGAGGGGTCAACTTAGACACTTCATCTCTAGCTAAGCCCCTGCTGACTCTTAATGATACGGCTGAGAGAAGGAAAATTTCTCAGCTGAACCCAAACAAATCACAGAATCATGAGAAATAACAAACTGGTTTTGCTTTAAGTCACTCAATCTGAGCCTACTTGTTATGCAGCAACCACTGACTGATACATTCTACTAAGATGAAAACTTTATTTAACAAAACACTGCTAAATTGTTACATTGTCTTAAACAAAGGAGAAGGTATATAGCTAAATGTGCTTGGTATTCACACCAATTACCTGCAATGCTTTGTAAGAAGTGAAGTTTCATGACCCACTCCCAGAGAGTCTGATTCTGCCAGGTGGAGACTAGTAATCTGCATATTTGACAAATAACCCTGATTGCTCTGGACACAAGTGTTTCAGAGATGCTGGGTTAGGGTTAGGAAGGAAGGAATGAAAAGAGAGAGAGAGAAGGAAAGGAAAAGGAAAGGAAAGCTGAATAACAAGAATTGTCAGGTGTCAGGAGAAGGGGATGGGAAGGAGGAGAAGAAAGGATGGAAAGAGTAAGCAACTGGGAAGTCCAGGGCTGGGAAAGACCTTGGACCACCCGGAACCTGATGCTGCAGGTGGAGCTGGGTTGGCCTTACCTTGTGACGGCCGTTGCACCCGGGCCCCTGTTACGTCCTCCAGAGCTTTGGGGAATGATGGATGTGTTCGTGACTTTGAATGTGTTGATAGTTCCCTAGGTGAACACTCATCAAAACTTTACAAAACATACACTTTAAATACACACAGTTGGTAGCATGTTCTTCATGAAACCACAATGAAGCTCTATTTTTTAACATGATTCCAAATACAACTGCCCCCATGGTAAGGGCTTTGATAGGGTGACCTAATCGGGACACTTTAGAGGGAATCAAAATAACATGACAGGACAGTATGTATGAGCCAGGGTGGTGCTTGACATATCTGGATATTTGAATCTCACCCTCTGTTTTGGGGATATTGAGAATAAGTCTGGATAAAAGGAAGGGAACTGTAAGTGAGCAGGAAAAAGGAGCCAGAGGTGAGTAAGAGAAGTAAGGATTGTAGGAAAACCTGTTATCTAGTACTCCCTGCAAGCTGGCAAACTAAGTGCCTATAGTACTAGCTCATTTAAATTCACAGCAGCCCCAAGGTACAGGGAGACAGACAGGGGCTGAGAAAGCTCCCTGCCTAAACTCACTCAGTTAGTAAAGGGCAAACACTAGATTTGAACCTAGGAAGTCTGGCCCTGGGGTTTAGGAATTACACTCCCTCTGGAAATTCTCCTGCATGGAGATGGGAGGCTCACTCTTTAATTTAGGTGACCTGGGGACTGCAGGGACATCAAGCAGCTATGACCCAGTCACATCCACACTGACAGCACTTCCTGGGTTCCTGGCATTAGCTTTTGGTACACAGTATCTTATTTAATTCTCACATCAACCCCAGGAGGCCAAATTGGTATTATTCTCCCCATTTTACAGATTAGGAGATTGAGACTCAGAGAAGTTGGTCAGTTTTCCCCAAGTCACCCCATTTGGCAAGTTTTGGAGACAGGTTGAAACAGGACTGGAACTATTTGCCGAGACTAGTAAGTAGTTTAGTGTTAATTAGCATCACCAGGGGATCTAGTTGAAATGCAGATTCTAGTTAGGTCTGCAGCAAGGCCTGGGAGTCCTTTTTTCTGACAAGCCAAGCTTGTTAGGAGTCTTTCTTGTCCTTGTAACATATTCACTGAGACCTGCTCCAATAAAGGGACATGACTCATGTAGCAGAGTTCCCATGTGTTAAGTTTGGGGGCGAGGGGACAGGATCCTGGAAACATGCAACCATTTGATGAGAGAAAAGAAGGAGAAAAGAAAGAAGAGCAAGCCGGGCATGGTCGCGCATGCCTGTAATCCAAACGACTTGGGAGGCTGAGGCCGGAGGATCAGGAGTTCAAAGCCAGCCTCAGCAACTTAGCAAGGCCCTAAGCAACTCAGTGAGACCCTGTCTCTAAATAAAATGCAAAATAGGGCTGAGGATGTGGCTCAGTGGTGGAGTGACCCTGGGTTCAATCCCCAGTACCAAAAAAAAAAAAAAAAGAAGAGCAAGATAAGATGTAGGAGGCGGTGGCTCCATACTCTCCTCCACACCCGAGAGACACTTCCAGTGGAGCCCCAAAGAGGTGAGCAGCTGGCCGGAGGACAGGCAACCAGGGCACCCACACAACACCAAGTCCCACGGCCCCACCCTGCAGGAAGCTCAGCGCAAAGGTTCTCACCCTCCCTGAGCCCTGGGCCCAGCCGGAGCCGGGAAGGACTCTCCAGGAAACGCGTGGTTTTCACACACACCCACGCCCCCGAGGCCACAGCGCCCCCTTCCCTGAGCTCTGAGGTCCCAACTGTTCCTCTCTGCACATGGGGTGACCCAGGTGGTCTGTGGCTGAGGAGGCTGAGCCAGCAGAGTGGCCTATGCCAGGTGGGGGGCCTGTGTGACCACAGGCGCGAACACACACACACACACACACAAACACACACTCACACTCTTTCCCATGAGAATCCAACCCTGTCCCCATCCAGAACAACCCACACCAACTTTCTCAGGAATGGGCCGAGGACCCAGGCTCGGTGAGAGGCAACCAGGGCCTGGGAGGTGGGAGAGGGAACTGCGGCTGATGTGTGGGCGGGGTGAGCCTTTTGCTGATACCAGCACCCCAAGTGCCTCCTTCCTGGAAGGAGCTGGCGGGAGCTGAGGGCTGCGGAGGGAAGGCTGCTGACCCAAGCCGGAGACAGAGGGCAGAGAGCCCCCCGACGGGGAGAGACGTCGGACACACAGGCGCAGAGCAGGACTCTACGGAGAAGAGAGTCGCGGGCACCTGGGAGAAGGAAGTTGGGGCAGAGGTCCATCAGGCTGGGGTTCCACCCCTGCCAGCCACCCCAGCCCAGGGGGTGCAGGGGTTTGGCCTCCACACCTGGGGCAACCGACACCTTCCACCATTCAAGCCAAATGGGCATGAGGCTGGCAAGGAGCCAGGTGTCAATTAGGTGATCAAATTGACGGAGCCAGGACCCGTCCCCAGCACCCTCCAAGTCCTGAGTGCAGGTGGGCGGTGGCTCGGGCTGTGACGTTGTTTGCACAAAGTGGCAGGTGCCCACAAGCTCTGGAGGACAGCTTCAACCCAGGGGTCCCTGCAGCTCGCAAGGCGTCCGCCCTCCTCCCTCCAGGACCCCGCCAGCCCCGCCCTCCTGCAGGTCCTCTGCCTTGCCGGCACCTCCCAGGCCTGGGACTGCGGAGGCCACCCTCTGGCCAGAGGCAGAGGTTAGGGGCACTTCCTTAGGAAATGAGACCCATGGAAAACAGGGCACACCGAGAGTGGTGGCCCTGTGGGTCCCACAGCCTTATCCTCTGCCACTTAAAGCACTTCACCATCAAAAGTGCTCTGAACGCGTCCCCAGATGTGAGCTGGGATCTCTGCCTACTGCCCAGGGGCAGAGAGTTCTCAGCTGAGCTTCTTTCTCCCCCTTCGGCTCATGACACCCCAGTGAGCCCAGCTTTAGAACTGCCCTGGGGCCTGTGCTGGGCCTGAAAGGTGGGGTGGCCCCTCTGAGGGTCCAGGCACAGGGGTGGGCTCCACACCCACCTCTAACCCCCAGGAGAGTCCAGGGAAGGCAGCCCCAAGGGCAGAGCTCCTCCTGCCTCTGGCTTCACCTCCTGACCTGCACCCTGTGGGTGGAGACCTGAGGCTTGGCTTCCACTCCTCAGTGTGAGGCCAGGACACTGAAGCCAGGTGACAGCCCGAGTTCCAGGAGGAAACTTGGATAGGTAAACGCGTCCTTGGTCTCCTGGGGCATGTTTCTGCTTTTTCAGCAGATGGGAGACAGGGCCGGGGCAACGGTGCTCCTTAGGGACCCCTTCGTGCCCGGGAAATCTGTAGACCATGAACATGTACGTCAGGATCTGCACCCGCTCCTCACCCCTCCTGGACATGCCCACCACTGCCACCCTCATCACCATCACTTCTTAAACACATCCTCTGTGCCTGGCACTGGGTTTGGCACACAGATGAATTAATTCCAGCCTTTCCATTCTCACAAGTTCCCTATGAATGAGGAACTATCCTTATCACTATTATTAAGTTGAGAAACTGGCACAGAGAGGCTAAGTCACTTGTCCACAGTCACACAGCCTGGCTACTGGCACAATGAGGACTTGAACCCAGGGAGTTTGACCACACAGTTTGCCTATTTTACCAATGCACCATAGTTACACTCCTTCATATGTACAGGGTGCTTTACAGTTTATTTCCAAATTTCGTATCCAACATCCTGCAAGCTAGGTGTGGGAAAGTCTACAGAAATGCACATTGAGATGCATGGACCCGCCGGCATCGGAGCTGGGACTCCTGGTCAGCCTGTAGGTTCTGAGACAGAGCTCGTGCCCCAGACCTTGCTGTGCTGCGCCCTGTCCTGGGATGAGACAGAGCCTCAAGCTGAGTCCAAGCAGATCCCCAGTCCTCGAGGATGAAGCTGACACCGAAGCACCCAGCCTGTCCTGATCTCCTAGGACTCAGGACACTGAGCCTCGGTCCTCCCCACGCAGGCCTTTGGTTTTCTGCCTGCTGCACTGGCGTCCTTGGTCTCCTGGGGCGTGTTTCTGCTTTCTCAGCAGATGGGAGATGGGGCCGGGGCAACGGTGCTCCTTAGGGACCCCTTCCTGCCCGGGAAATCTGGAGGGAGGTGGGAGGAGGGTGTCCAGAGGGAGGAGGCCGACCCCACTGAGCTCCCAGCAGAGGAGCAAAAGCCCCACACACAGCCCAAGGAGGGGATTGGCGACTTCCTTGTGACCTGGATCCCAGGTCCAGGAGTCTGGGCAGACAGTGGCCAGGGGCACAGGGCAGTGGACGGGGGGATGCAGTGAGAGGTGATGGAGCCAGTGGCGGAGAGAGATGGGTGCTGGGCTCTCAACATGAGGTGACCTCACTGTCCACTGCCAATGGCACCAGGGATGGCCTTCCCCTGCCCCCTCCCAGGCCTGCCAGGAAGCATACTGGTCTGGAGAGACGGGGGAAGATAGAAGCCAGGATCCTCCATGATGACCAGAGCAGCCAAAGCAGCCCCCTGTCGAGTACCCACATTTCAGAGGGGTTTGTCCAACAGCACCCAAAACGTTCTAGGTAACGATCCACTCAGGTCCAGTTCTGACCTGTCCTAACCCTCCAGAGTTCTCTGGCCAGCACAGTGACCCCCACCAAGCTGGTATAATTTCCACCCAGGGCAAAGCATGGTGTTCTCAGTGACTTGGGTGGCCTGTGGGCAGCTTGTGGAAATATTAAACACAGTTTGAGAAGACTTCCTGGCCAGTCTGTGACCAATCCGCCTGTTCAGGGCCATTTCCCCAGGGACCCTGACACATGGCAAGGCCTCACTGAGTATCTGGGGAATGAATGAAGGAAGGAAGGATCCCCACAAAGATCTTCAGGGTTGTCTGAGGATCTGGAAACTCCAGATTCTGTACTCCTGCCAACAGGGCCTCTTCCCTAAATTCGAGAGCATCCTTGCTCCCAGCCCAGGGTTCTTAGCTGAATCCGTAATGGGTTTGCAGTGACAGTCTGCCCTGGCCACAGAGACACAGACACACACCAGGGACAGGCTGCGGTTCAGGCTGCAAGAGCGCTAGCAGCCTAGCCATTGCTCCCAATTAAAACCAGAGGGTAAAAGAGAAGAGAATTTATCTACAAAACCACAGGGCGACAGAGAGGTCACCGAAAAAGCCTCTGAGCTTGTTTACAAAAATATGCAATTATGTATTAACTATTCTGTGATAATTGCACTTCGCACTTGTTTTTAATCTACTCGCTGTTTCTATTTCAAGTAAGAAAGGAGGCCGGGCAGGGAGGAGAGGACAAGGTCATTGATGAAGTTCATGCCTCCCAGCTCACTGCCAATGGTGTGATCGCCCCTCGGGCTCCTGCTCTGAAATACGGGGTTCAGAAGGCGCAGTGGTCAGAAGATGAGGCTGTTACCTAAGCAAGTGCTTCCAGCTCAGGGCCACATGGAGCAGCCAGGAGCATCGGTGGCTCAGGCTCTCCTGGACTCATTACTCCCGTGGGTGCACTGCGTCTCCGTCACCTGATTAGGGAGAGCATCACAGCAAGGCCCCAGGGACCAAGTGATGATTCTTCCCCTGCTAAGCTACACACCCAGGGCCCTCAGGCCCCAGCAAAAGAGGTTCCCAAAAGGTGCCAGGAGGAGACTGAGATGTCCAGAGAAAGAAATCACTCCCTGACCGAGATGCAATTGTTCTTTTTTCTATCCTCATTTCCTGAGTCCCCTCTTGGTTCTGCCTGTTTGAAGAGTGGGATGGGTAGGTTCTTAGGCAATGCCAACTCATGGGCCAAGAAGCAGCAAGAAATAAATTTTTGAGTTTCTGCTGTTTTCCAGGAATTGTGATCTATCACACCTAAGCGCACAGCTTCTAAGCCTCAGTTTCCTCATCTCTAAAATGGGGAGAATGAACGTAACTTTCTCATAAGATAGTTATGAGAATTAAATGAGACTGGGCAGGTAAAGCCCTTAAGACAAAACCTAACACAGTTCTCACTCTCCACAAGTGTTCGCTGTCCTTGTTGTTTATAATTCTCACAACAACAAAAATTGGGCTCAGAGAGGTGAAGCAACCACCCAAGGTCACACAGCTAGGCAACAGAGCTGGGATTCAAACACAGTCACAGTGCCACCACCTGATAAATGTTCAGATCATCAGTTTCCCATTCATTCTAGAGACCTGAGCCTCGCCATCAAGTCTAGGAACCATGGTTCAGGATTTATCCATTGTAGATGTCTGCAAGCCCACAAACACTTACATATATAAGGTGATCAGAGCCAGGCGGAATCTTAGGGACCTTATTTTCCTGAACAGAATCTTTCTGGAGCCATATGGTAAATCTAGACTCCAAATCAAGCACTTGCCTCCAAACCACATTAATGAGATCACTGTCACCCACTTTGGAATGACAGCTTGGGTTAGGGGCCACCATGTCCTGGCTGAATGATCTTGAGTGGCTTGCTTCACCTCTCTGCCTCAGTTTCCCTATCTGTAGAGTGGGAAGAAAAATGACTTGTGTAAAAGTGCTGGCCACATTCTGGGAGCTCCTTACAGGCTGGCTCCATTCAGTTGAGATTGGGGGGTCCCTTCTGCTTTATTTCCTCCTAAGGTGTCACACGCCCCCCCATTCCAACATGATGGAAGTGTCGCCTTTGCAGAGGATCCTTGGGCACTCGGGAGAGCGCCCAGGCTGCACCGCCCTCTCGACCTGCCTCTTCCCTTCTCCCGTGCCATCTTCTGCCCCTTTTTCTCACAGCGGAGACCTTTTCTCTCTCTCCAGGCCCACAGCACAAACCCCGCACTTCCGAAAGAAGCAAGCGCTGAATAGACTTAGCAGGTTCTGATAAATGTCACGTTTATTTTGGTGCCAATAGAGTCACTGCATTTTAATGAAGGCCCCACCCCCACCCCTGCCCCAGATGTTGGTGCCGCTGGGAACGCATGCTCCCCTGCCACCCTGCAAAGGAGGTCTGGCGAGAGGGCGCCAGGAGGTGACACCGGGCCTGGCCCTCCCTCCTGGGTGCAAAGACACTGTTTCTGGGTGGCTACTTCTGCCACCAGGGATTTTTTGTGCCTCCTTTCTGACCTCCGCTTCCTCACCAAAGAAAACGAATCACACCTTTTCCACCCTGCGAGGTGGGGCCAGGCTCCTGGGAGATGCTCAGGTTTGTTGATTCTCATTGATTCCAGAGATACAGGCCCCAGGAGCAGGCCAGGCAGAGGCTGTGGAGGAGGACCTGAAATGGGTGGCTGAGCCAGCAATTTCCCCAGGACAGGAGTGAGAGCCACAGATCAGGCCCCTTGCCTAGAAGTCTCCACCAGGAGCAGAACCCTGGTCCTGGAGGGAGGAGGATGCTGGGAGGGGCCAGGCCAGAGGCATAGACCTCCCTTTCATGCCAGCCTGAAGTGATGGAGGAAAGAAAACAAATGACAAAGGACAGAAGGACCGGGCTCCCATCACACCTCACCCCCACCACAGCCAGCTTCGAGGCCCTGGGATGGACAGCAGCCCCTAGAGGCCCTCCCACACACACTGTAAAATAAAATCCACCCTCTCTTTGCGTTTTGCTGAGCCTAGGCATTCTGGGGTTCCTATTGTCTGTGGGTTTTATGCTCCAGAAGCTTCTTTTGTTGTTGTCAGAAGCATGAACCAAAGCTGGCATGAACATGCTGCGTGGTTAGAAGTGACAGGAGGTGTGAGGGGGGCAGGAGGCATCAGAGGGAGGCAGACGCTGGGGAGCCAGGCCACACTTCCCACGCAGGACCTGAGGAAAGGATCCAAAAGCAGTGAGTGGTATACTTGGAGGGTGGTCGCAGGAAGCAGCAGTCGGAGACAGGAAGTCAGTCAAGGCGCCACTGTGAGTTTGGGGGACTCCGTCCTGATGAGGCACTCTGGCACCCAGGGCAGATGTGCACCTCCCAGCTCTTTCACTCAGAGGACAGGGAGCCGCTCCCTTGGGCACTGGCTGAGGTCCCTCCTAGAGCGTTAAGTCCACAGCACCCCTCATTCCTCTGCCCTCTGGGAGAGAGTCACTTGTGCTGGAATAGGGAGTCTCAGAGAGGCCTGGACAGCATCTTCAGTGTCGGTGACTTAAAAATGGCATGGGAAGTGACCAGGGCATGAGCTCCAATGTTCATTCTAGAAGGAAGGTCACTGAGGCTCCCAGAGCCAGGAGTTTGGTCCACTACGAAGTGGCCAGGTAGCTACTTTAAAATGAGAATTGTCTCTCTTCTAAGATAACTTGAACTCACCTTCTCCCTGAAACTTTTCGCTATTCATCCCATCCCAGCCAAAACCACTATTTCCACATCTTGTCTACACTGTAAGTTAGGAAGCTTGTCACACTGCATTGTAATGACCCTTTGACCTGTCTGCCTACTCCATAAACTGAGGGCCATTTCTAAGTGCCTAGCACACTGTGGGGCCCCAGGGAAGGCTGGTGGCCTGTCCCCCACGTTCCCTTCAATCTCATAGCACCAAGCACCAGCGCAGTGCATGACACACATACGTGTTATATTGAGTTGCATGAAAGAACAAAATAACTCCAGAAATAAAACTGCCCTCAATGCCCACACCACAGGGGAAAAAAGAGTTAGTCTAGAGCTTAGTGCACAAGGAGAAAAGAGGCAGGAAGTCAGCACGGAGATGGTATTCCAGGCAGGGCGACTTGGTTGTCAGTCACGGTGGTGGGTTTGAGGAAGCCGACACTGTTCATGTGAAGTGGCCAGAGAGGTAAACCCGCTGGAAGACGGTGCAGGTTCCCAAGCCATGGAGCAGCACTGCCATGACATGCAAACCAGAAAGACTCTTCCAGAAGCTTCAGTAGGCTTAGATGAGCCAGGAGGACTTCACATGGGATAGAATGCTTCCAGCCAGAGCAAGTCACTGAAGCTCAGACGAGCCACACTGCTCGTCACAGATGACAAAGCCCAAAGCTGGAAGAATTAGAACCATCTTGTGAACACCCAAGACTCCACACAGGGACTAAGGACCCGGGTAACAGGACTTCTCAACAGATGACGGGGCAGGGAAAATCCGCTCTCTGCTTTAGATCTCCCCACATGGGCCAACGGTCCAAATCAGCTTCTTCCTAAACTCGACATCCACAAATGTCAAATCAGAAGGACTGGGAGAACGCTACTTTTTTTAATAAAAGGTTACACTGACTTTAAATTTTTGACAACTAGGTGAACGTATCCATAGCAGAAGATTTGGAATCTACAGAAAAAACACATCAAAGGGGAAAAAAACAGCATATACACTTCTACCAGGTTTTTAATCACCCCAAATAGCACATAAGTTTTCCCTGAAATCTGGATTGTGACCCAGTTTTTTTCACTTCTTTTGCCATTTGACAATATATCACAAGCATTTTTCCATGTCACAAATTATTATTTTATATGAATTTAATAGTTGCACAATGTCCACAATCAAAGATGGTACCCATGGGGATTTTCTCAATTCTCTATGACCAGACCTTGAGAGGATTTCCAGGTTTCCACTATTGTCCTAACAATGCAGTGAACTTTCTTCCACACCCACACTTTTCCTTAGGATAAGTCCTTGAAAGCAAGATTACAGGGTCGAAGTGTTTGAATATTTTCAATTTTTAGGATAATGCTTCTGAATTACCTTCCACAAGAACCTGACCTCATAGAACAGAGTCACCTGTGCTATTCAGGATGGCAGCCAGGGGCCACATGTGACGACTTAAATTTACCACCCAGATTTAAATTAATTAAACTCAAATCCAGCAAAATACCCAGTTCCTCAGTTTCAACTGGCCAAATTTCAAGTGTTTACGAACCACATGTACTAATGGCCCATATAGGGAACAGCACAGATAAATTACATTTTCCTCCCCACAGAAAGCACTGCTGTCCTGAGATGCTATAAATTGCAGAGAGGGTGAGAAAAGAATCTACAAAATCAGTAGGTAGCTATATGGCATGTTAGAGGGAGACACATGCCATTGAAAAAGCTAAGGCAGAGTCAGGGCCACTGGGGTGGGGGACTTTGCCATCTGGAGAATATGGAAAAGGTGTCTGAGAAAGTGATAGTCTAACCCTGACCCACAGGAAGACAGGAAGCAAACCAGGGAGCTGATCTAAGGAAAGGGAGCTTCAGGCAGAGGGAACAGCAATTGGAAAGGCCTGGAGCGAACAGTGTATCTGTCTGTGCTCAGGGAAGAGCAAGGAGCCAGGTGCCGGGACGCACACCTGGAGTCCCAGCTACTCAAGAGACTGATGCAGGAGGATCACTTGAGACCTGTCTCCACAAAACACAAAGAGAGAGAGAGAGTGAGAGAGAGAGTAATGTGGCTCTGGCTAGAGTAAAGTGAGAGGTTAAAAAGAAATAGGAGATGAGAACCGAGAGCAGCAGACATTATGAGATCATGTGGGACCTTATAAAACCATTGCAAGGACTTTGGCTTTTACTCTGGGTAAAAGTTTACTCTGATGAGAAATGAGGGCAACATTTTTCTGATGGACATTTTTAGAAAGTACTTTGTCTTTATATGTGGATGCTGTGAAAGGAGGTTTCCTAGAAGCAGAGACTGGAATAGTGGTCACCAGAGACTGGGAAGAGGGGGCAGGTGGTAGAGGGAGATGGGATAAATGGAATGAAAATGCAGCTAGGAAAGAACAAGTTGCAGTTCTAGAACACAGAGGAGTGAATGTAGTTTATAACAATTTATTATATATTTCAAGATAGCTAGAAGAGAGAATTTGGACAACTGGAAGAAATGATAAATGTTTGATGTGATAGGGATGTCAATGACCATGATTTGATCATTACACAATATACGAATTGAAACATCACCCTGTACCCCATAAACATGTGCAATTATTATGTGTCCATGAAAAATCTTAAAAATCCAGAACAGATTATTGTGGAACTACAGAAGAAAAAGCACTCTGTCCTCCAAACTGCTGATGGCATGTAGGGAGGCCGTGGGAGAAGGACTGAAACTTCCAGGCCAACGAGAAGAGGGAGCAGTGACCCAGGACACAGATGCTGGAACAGGAGCTATGATGGAGGCAGGGAGAAGCGACAGGGTTCCGAATCCAATTTGAAGGAGGAGCCCCTGGGGTTTGCAAGTATAGATGCCAACGATTCAAAGTGCTACGAAGAAAAAGCGTAAGGATACTGTATCCCTGGCGAATCTGGAGAGGCAACTAATGCGACCCACTTGGAGCCAAGCCTTGAGATCTGAGCAGGAGCTAATTTGGTAAAGATTCCTTATCCTGT
This sequence comes from Glaucomys volans, assembly GCA_020662805.1. Classification (NCBI taxonomy): domain Eukaryota; kingdom Metazoa; phylum Chordata; class Mammalia; order Rodentia; family Sciuridae; genus Glaucomys; species Glaucomys volans. Next base: position 132,039 of record JAJEJO010000829.1, read on the forward strand.
CATCTCTGGCTGACAGTGAGGAGCGGGGAAGGAAGTGCAAGGGGCGGAGGAAGCTGTCTTCTCCAGGGACAGGGGGAGACTGAGCTGCACGGAGCCCGGAGAGTCATATTTTACGTACGTATCCTCAACCCCAACAGCCTGCCTGTGATGGGCCTGCTTGTCATAGATCAGTTAGTGGGTAGATTGCTTCGGCTGCAAATGGAGATTTAGACAATGCCATACCGGATAATGGTACCCGAATGCTGTCAGGCGCTAATCAGGACTCGGCAATGACTCTGTCGTGCAGATTGAAGTGCGAGCATTTGGAGTTATTACTCAAGGCTGTCTCTGCAATTAGATGATTGCATAACCTTAATATGACCAATCTTGCCGGATGTGAATTGTGCAGCTGTAACCACAAAATAAGGTGGCATTTCTGTTTTCTTGTTGAACACAAACATTATACATGCGCAAGTCATAATTTTATAACAGTGCTTTTGGCAAGAAAGAGCTTTGTCAGTCAGAAGACACAGTCGAGAAGAAAAACATATATATATATGTGCGCAAGGCAAGTGCTTAAAAAGATGGTCATAATGTCAGGTTTCGCCTTGGGAAATATTGCTTTGTGGGTTTTGCTTCTTTCCCCCCCACCCTTCGTACACATCAATTTTGAGGCCAGGAAGTTGGGAAACTTGGAGCCCATATTGAACCCTCCCGGGACAACACAGTTTTGCTCTCACACATGCACCACGTTGAGAGTCAGAGGGAATCAGCTTGATATTCATCAGCAATTGCACATCACACCCCGTTCATCAAGCCTCATTGTTCAGTGGGGACGTGAGCTGCGACTCTGGCTCTTCAGATCCGAAATCCTTGCAGAAATCTTCGCCCGCCCCTCAAGGCCCGGCTTGAGGGACTCCAAGGACACAGCCCTCAAATGCCCTCTCTGCTTCTTGGGCTCAGGGTCCCTCAAACAGGAGACAATGAAGAGACCAGTACTAAGGAGCCAAAGTTTCTCCTCTGTCTCTGTCCCAATCTTCAGGGGAAACAGAACTCTGAGAAAGGAAAAAAACTGGAAGTTAGGAGGAATTTTGCTATGGTCAGAGCTTCCTCTCAGGAGAAGAAGAGACAAGGAGAGGAGATGGGGCAAGAGGAAGAGAAAGGGATACATTTACAAATAGCACAGGGTGATGGTATGTCTGAAGATGGAACTTGGGGGCCAAATGAGTGAAAGCCTAAGATTACGTGACTGTGTGTGTGTGTGTGTGTGTGTGGGGGGGGGGGTGTGTGTGTGAAAGAGAGAGAGAGAGAGAGAGAGAGAGCACATGCACCAACAGCATGTAGCCAGGACTATAATCTCATAACTGGAACTAAGGACCAAATCAAGATGGCGGGTGGAGTTCCCCAGGAGGCAGACACCAAGGGGCTACCAGTTCCTGAGACAGAGGCAAGCTCAGCTTAGGTTCCTTTGCTCCACTCTCCAGGCTTCAGTCCTAGATCTTTGCCAGATGGCCAAGGTCATCACAAAAGCAAAAGTCTGAACATGGGGGGCCAAACATGACCAGCCATCTCTCAGCTCACACATGCGGAGCACCTGGTCAGTGCAAGGCTCTGTGCCCCACACTGCAAAGGTGCTGTCTCTACTGCCAACCAGCAAGACAGGCTGAGGAAGCAGCAACTCCGAGAAGGTCCATGGGAGCCAGAGGCTTGCAGGGTGGGCTCCCTGCTAGCCTCCATCTCCAGACCCTGCCTCTGACCATATTCATTGCCCTGCTAGATGCCTCCACTTGGATACCCACAGGACTCTCAAATCCAATCACATGAACTTAACTGCCCTCATCATCTTCTACCCTCAAACTGGGTGTCCACTTCTGTGCTGTATTTTGGTATATGTGCCAGCATCCACTCAGCTGTATGGGGGGGAACATGCCATTCTTGACTCCTGGGTCCTCCCCACCCCTACATCCCATAAGCCCTGTGGGTCCTACCTCTTCCACAAGTCTAGAACCTATCTGCCTCTCTCCTTGCCCAGTAAGCCCCTCCCCTTATCTCCAGGAAGTGATTTTCCCAGTTAAATCTTCCTACCTCCAAACTTACTCCTTCTAGTACCTTCTCTTTGTATTGCCAGAGGATCTTTCTTAAATATGAATCTGGTCACAACTCTCCTCCACTAAAACCCTTCTAAAACTGCCCCATTTTCTTTAGGGTGAAGTCCAAACACTCTCTCAACTCTCTGAAGCCTCATCTCTAGATGTTCTTCTCCTCCTTTTCTCTCCCCACCC
>JAJEJO010000829.1:134399-231272 GCA_020662805.1 Glaucomys volans
CACACACACACACACACACACACACACACACACACACGCACACACGCTCCTGCCTATGCATTGACACTGTCTGGGCTGTCAGTGCTGTGCCCACTGGCCACACATAGCTATTGGGTACTTTGAAATGTGCTGTGCTGTTAGTATAAAATGTACCCTGGATTTCAAACATTTGGTCCCAAAGAATGTGAAATATCTCACTGATTTTCTTTTTATCAGTTGCATATTTAAATGATAATATTTTGGCTGATTGATATTATTTAGTTAATTAATGTCACCTATTTCTGTTCACTTTTTTAATGTGTCCACTAGAAAATTTACAGTTACATGTGTGCTCACATTTATTTTTGCTGGATGGTGCTACCCGGGACTGTTGGGGAGGGAAGGCCAGCCTGCCATCCCAGCAACTCCTAGGCATTTGCTTGGCTCAGGGCTCAGGGAATATGTCCTGTCTAAGAATTCCAACAGTCCTAAAGAAAATTAGATTTCAGGGCATTAGCCTGTTGGTGCAGTTAAGAGATAGCCAGCAATGGGGACACCATTTGTTGCGTTCTGCAAGTTCTGGGCAGACAAAAAGCAGGAGGAACCAAGAGGGGCAGCAGAGTCCCGCATGACAAGGTCAAGGTCCTCCCACACTGTGACCGGGGAGGCCATGTAGTGCAGAACCAGCTAGTTTTGTCTCTGACAATCATTATTGTTCAGGTGGATGAGAGTTCTGTGGGTGTGGTGTGGCTCTCACAGAGAGTGGGCAGCGATCAAGAAGAGATGGGGTTACAGGAATATGGGGTACATATTGGGCTCTGTAGAGTTAAAGAAAATGACATTTCTCTTAGAAAAAAAGGAGCAACGGACCTTAAGAAAGGGAAAAGGCTCAGATACCCTTTCAGAGGACTTTTTTTAATCGTCCATCTCTCTAGACAGCAATACTTTACAAAGTTTTAAATAGTTTCTCCTACATCGTAGTTTCTTTCAGGCGCTATCAGTGCTTCAATAACGTCTCCTGACTTCTGAGAGCCTGTTTGGTGGAGGGGAAGGGACTGAGAGGTGGAAGCAGGTCTGCCACTCAGGAGGCTCCCAAGCAGCAGCCTCCCGTGGATGGGGCAGACCACTAGGACCCCAGGATGAGCAGGGGTGCGTGGTGCCACGGGGGGAAGCTCTGGACAGGGAGCTGCAAGCTGAGGGGAGTCTCAGGGGCTATTCCCAGATGTGCCCCCACTTTTCTGGCCTACTATGGAGGAAGGTGAAAAGACGCCAGAGCAGCTGTCCCCAGTCCCCACTGCCTCCTCTACCAAACCCTCCCTAACTTGTCTCCAGGTCTGAGTTCAAGCATCACCTCTTCCAGGAAGTCCTCTCTGATGACCTCAGTCTGAGTGAGGCATCCTTCCTCAATGCCCCTCCATGTCCATTCCTGACTCCACTGTCACTAACTGCACGTCCTCAACAGTAGGCACCTTGAAGGCAGGAAGCAGAGATGATTTGCCTTCATCTTTCCAGAACCCGGCTCAGCTTTCACACACGGCAGAAGCACCATAAACACCTGGTGGATAACTGAAAGATCCTAGGCAGCTCTTGGACACGAGAGAAACGCCCTACACTTGACCTCTGTTCCAGCTCCATCTGAAGTTCAGCTCATTTCTGGCTCCAAAACACTTCTGGTTTCCAGCTTGATCATATTCAGTTTCAAGAAATAACCCCTGATTTCTCCAAAGCTCTGGGACAGGAGGAGATGGGCATGTGTTTGCAGGGCCTCTGAGGAGAGAGTTTTTCCTAATTTTCCCATCATTTAAACAAAGCAGGATTCTGATGGATAGAAGAGCCGTTTTTACAAGGACTGGGAAAAATGGCTTTTAATATCAGTTTTTAAGAAAGAAAGTATGGCCCCTATAAACTGTTAAACTTCACTTTATTGACCATAAATCTGTATTTTGCTCAATGCAAAAGTTTTTCATCTTGTACAGAAAAATGCTGAAACAGCGACAAGGGCTGAAAACAAGAAGTTTTCTCTTACGGACAATTTATATGAAAAAGTTATTGAATTTCTGGTTAGAGAGGCCAGGCCAAGCATCCCTCGGCTCCCCCCGAGGGCTAGGCCAGCGGTGCCAGACGCGACCCGTTGCTGATCAATGTCAAGAGAAAATTAACCAATTGTAAGTCTATTAAGTCGTGGGCACCAGGGATTTCAGAGCCCAGAGCAAAGACGTGTTCCTCCCTGGGGACCTTAAACTGAGCCTCTCTTTGCTGAAAGCGCAGCCAGTCTTGCTGCCAAGGAAGGGGTGGAACGAGCTGACTTGACCAGCATCTACTAGCTACTAGGTGCTTTCATGGTTATTGTCTCATTGAACCCTTTCAACAGCCCGAGGCAGCAGGTTCCCTAGGCCACATTTTGCAAATGAGCAAATGCAAAATTAGAGAGATTAAGAATTTATCCAGTGGGCTGGGGATGTAGTTCAGTTGGTAGAGTGCTTGCCTTGTAAGCACAAGGCCCTGGGTTCAATCCCCAGCACTGCAAAAAAAAAAAAAAAGAAATCCAAAGTCTCACAGTTTGGAAACAGCTACCTTCCCCGAGCCTCAGTTTCCCCATTCATTGAATAAAGCTGAGAGGACATTAGACCAAGACTGGCATGGACTGAGGAACTGCTCGTTTCCTTACTGAAGGCAGAGAAGTGCCAAACAGAGGTTTGGAGCAGAGTCTGGGTGATTCAAAGACCTGTGCATTTTCCCCTGCAGAAATTGTCTCCTCATCAATCGCCCCAAAACCAGTCACCTTAAGAAAGCAAGTAGTTGGCCCTCCTGTGTACACTTGGAGCAAAGGAGCAATATTCTGCCCAGAGAAAATCAGCACATCATAAAGAATTTACATTCAGGGGCTGGGGATATAGCTCAGTTGGTAGAGTGCTTGCCTCGCGTGCACAAGGCCCTGGGTTCAATCCCCAGCACCACAAAACAAAACAAAACAAAACAAACAAACAACAAAAAAAGAATTTGCATTCAGACAGGGACATGATAGCTACCTTCAAAGCATCTCCTCCCTCTATGCAAATGACAGAAATTTCACTGCTAGAGCTGAACACTGGGTTATCAACCACATCAAAAAGAAAATATTCTTGATTGGGTTAACATACTTTTAAAATCGTATTATCCAAATTAGAAAGAGTCCCCTGAAGTATGTAGTCCAAGAAGAACACCCAGGCTATGTCTAGTGAGCCAAGTCCAACTGATTGGTCTACCTGCCTGCAGGGCTGGGTTGAGAAGGATTCTGAGGAGGAGTCTAGCTCAGGAGGAAAGAGTGTAGCATTGTATGACAAGGTCAGCCTTGGTCAGGAAGGTCAGTTGGCAGAAAGACTTACGAAAACCCCTTTAGTGATCTCCTAGCCTCTGCTCTCCCCTTCCCTTTACCCCTCAATAAAGCTGCCAGAGAAATCTTCCTAACCCAGAGACATGATCCCATTATCCCCACCATTCAATACCCTGCAACTTGCTATTACCCAGCTCATCTACTCCTCCACTCACATGCTATACTCCCATGTGCTGAACCACTTTAATTTCTCCCAAATACCCCACATTTTCCCACATCACCACTCTTTTCCATACCACCCTTCATGGAACAGCTTCTCTCGCTGAAAAAGCCAACTCCTATGCACCCCTCAAAACCCAACTCGCAAGTCAACCTTTGAAACTTTACTCCCCAGGAGACTTAGGTGCTCCTTCTCCAATGCCCCGGTGCACATTGCATTGCTCCATCCAGTCCTTACTGCAGTGTTGGACTGTGAGTCGCTTTAGGTCATGAGCATGACATCTTATATTTTTCTGCACCCTAACCACGCATCTCTGAGCCTAGAATCCCAACAGACAATATTCAAATGTGCATGTGAAGAATGGATGAATCTGCACTTCCCAGTGTACGTGCTTGTTCATTAACCTCTGAACCAGATTAACCATTCAAATATGCACCGCTGATAAACTTATGGGGGTGCTGATAGGTGTGAAGAATGATGGAAGCACAGTCTCTGTCCTCATGGTGATGACAGTCTGGTGGAAAAGTGGGTCAGACATGGGAGAAAACTAATACATACATAATTACAAAATGAGACAGATGCGGTGACGATGAATGAACACAGCGATGGGAAGAAGGGAGACCACCTAGTTGGAAGTTTGGAGGCAACGAGATCAGAATTGCAGGATGAAAAGGAACCAGTTGTGGAATCTGGGGAAAAGGGAATCCAGACACAGAAGAGATCTCCAAAGCTGTCAAGGCAGAAGTGCTTGATGTGTCTGGAGGTGAAGAGAAATCCAAGAGGCTGGGCAGAGTGAAGGAAGGGAAGGTCAGCTTGGGATATCTGCAGCTGGAAAGAAAGGCAGAAGCCCAATTGTTCAGAAGGAGTTTAGATTTTATGCTGAGGGCAATGGGGAGCCATGGGAGGGATTTGAGCAGGAGAATCATAAGTTCTGATTTAATTTTAGAAGTGGTCACTCTGGCTGCTGTGTAGGGAAATGACTCATGGGGAGACCACTGCAGCCAGGGAGGCAAGAGAGGGTGTTGACTTGACCATGGAAGGTGGAAAGAAGTGGATGGATTTGTTGAACAGTTTGGAGGGAAAGGTAACGGGATGTGGTGTTAGCTTCACACTCACCTGGCGCTCTTTCAAAGTGGATCAGAACAAAGGCCCCAAACACAGTCCATCCTCCCATGAGTCTGTGCCTCAGCTGCCCCTCTGGTCTTCCCACTCTGGTTGAGATGATCTGCTCCACCCAGAAAGGACACGAAGGCTGGAAGCATCCAACACACCTCCTAATGTGTGAAGGTCCCTCAGTTTGCCTGGAATCCCTGCCCGACGGGACCAACTGACCAAGGCAGAGATGGCACGATTCCAGAGTGACCCAAGCAGCACTTGTCACCTACCAGGTGGAAATTGTCCCCCTTTATTCCCGTGCCTTGCTGGAAGTTTAACTCAAACCCCCAAACAGTGGAAAGGGAGGGCTTTAAGACTAAAGAAGATGCAAGGGGAGATGGACAGAGCAAAGGGAATGGGCCGAATGTGGGGTGGCCGGTGTCACCTTCAAGGTGTCAGAAAGACCTTTAAGTCTAGTTTTTAAATAGGAAGTAAGTTCATCTGTTTTATGATTTTGTCTTTTATCTTAGTTTTCTGTTCATTTGTCCATCTCAAATGAGTCCTTATTTAAAAGAGAAGGAAAGAGAACTCTTGAGGGGAAGAAGTGAAATGACTTCTGTCTACGTCTGCACTCCTGGGCCAAGAAAGACCCTTTGAGTAACAGGAAGTCTGGAGTTTGAACCTCTGCTTGGAGTATGTTGAGTTTCTTGGATCTGTGGCTTAATGTTTTACATCAAATGTGGGAAAATGTTGATAGTTTCCAATATTTTTCTTCTCCTCCTTTTTTCCCCGTGAGATTCCAGATGCATACATGGAATTGTGTGTGCATATATTAGCATGGTTTTGATTGCCCCACAAGTCACTAATCATATCTTCTTTTTTTCCCCTGCTATGCTTCCTTGTGGATTCTTCTATTGTTCTTCTTCAACCTTTTCTTCCATGGTGTCGAATCTGCAATCAATCCTACCTGGAGTATTTTGTATTTCAGATATCATATGTCTTATCTCTAGAAGTTTGATTGCTATATTTTCATATCCTCTGTTTCTCTCTTCCTCATGTTTATTCCTTCCAATACGCTTTTGACCGCGTGGAGTGTATTTGTATTAGACACCAATGGCTACCTGACCCTCATGTCTGCCAGTTTCATCCATTGTCATTGCTGGGTCTTCTTCTGATGATTGATTTTTCTCCTCATTATGAATCCTAATTTTCTCCTGCTTTACATGATTAGAAAAGCTATCATATGCTGGGCATTGTGAATTCTACATAGTTGGGTGCTGGACTTTGGTCACAGTTAAGTTGTATGAAATAAGTCTGATCCCTTTGTGGCATCCTTTTAAACTGTCCACAGAGATCCAGGGCACCCTTTCATCCAGGGTTAACTTGGCAATACCCTGTGCATTTTGAACATTCTACCCAGTGCCATGTGTATTGGGATTTCTGTTTTTCTATGACTGGTGGTAGCTCATGCAATTCCCAGCCATGTATGGGCTATAAAGCTTATTACATCTGCTCCTTCCCAGCAGAGGTCCCCAGTCACAGGGAGCCTCCTCATACATTTGCTGATCAATCGAATACTACCTCCCTCTGTTGTCTCATTCTCTCTGCTATTTTCTCCCTGAATTTCTAGCACACTTGGCCCCAATGCAGACTCAACGCTTCCCCTCCACTCAGTGAGATGGCTGGGCTCTGTTCAGGTCTGACTTCTCTGCACTCACGTGGAACTCTCTGCAGAAGTGTCCTGGAGCAACCAGAGGCTCACCTCATTTGCTGTCCTTCTTTAAAGGACACTATCCTGCACTATCGGACATCCAAAGTCTGAAAACTTGGGATTCATTTGGATATTTAATTATCAAGTCAAAAAGATGAAGTCAGTTCCATAGTGATCCAAAGCAAAAATCTCCAGGAGAATATTTTAAAGCTACATGAATTAAGATGAAAAATAAAGATTAAAAAAGATGAATAATGTAGAGATGAGATGCAAACACAAAATAAATGGTTTGTTTTAAACATGTATTGAGTTCAAAGGAACTACTCATTGACTAATGCCAATTTAATTTTTTATCAGAAGAGAGCTCCTGCCTATTACAGAGCAAGAGGGGATCCCAGTCGTGTAGTAGGTGTTGCTAAGCTACCAAGTACATCACAGCAAGGATGTTCAGAATTCCATCAGCCAGGATTACAAGGAATAGGTGAGTCAATGAGCTCCAAAAACCAAAAGAAAATAGAGACGTAGGGTGCTTAATTATAGGGGGGGAAGAAAGTGAGAAAGCAGAGAATTATGACTTAAGATAAAGTCTTTCAGGGGAGATAGAAATGCCCACACTTCTGAATGAGGTCAAGACTCATGAGATCAGACCAGAAGACACAGTCCGGTGCACGATGAAGCTGGTTACAGCAAGAGAACGCAGTGACAATTTAAACATGTTCAGTCATCAGACCAGAGATACCAAACATAGAGAATTGCTACCCCACTTCTCTCTCCCATACCCAGGACAGACATCACTCATCAACTATAACTCTCACATCACTGAGCCCTGAGGCTGCCCTAGACGGGTCTACACAGCAGTACAAGCAACTTCTACCAACCAATTGTGGCTGGTGTCTGCATGGAAGCCAGTTCCTTATGAGTTTTAAACACTTATACACCATTTGGGTTGCAGTCTTGAAGGCTTGGTAGTGGGAAAAGAAATGTAAATATACATTCAATCAAACATAAATATGTATATTCTTCAATACTTAATGAATATGCATAACATTTACATGTGTTTACATAAATATTTATTTATACTTATATAATACTTTCTATAATTAAAAACCTGCTAGGATCCAATGAGATAAGAGTTGGGAGAATGCCATGAAAACTCTCAGGTTCTGTACCTTAGAAGGTGACAGCATGAGACCTCTGTCATCTGTCCCTGGTTTCCTGTTGAGATTCAGGAAATCCATTCTCTCTGGCCCAGAATTCCTGTTGAAATTTGACCTCTTCTCCATTTCTAATCCCACATTCAGCTGTACCTAGAATAATCAATATCCCTGGGCTGCCTGGATGAGGAGAGGTGGGATGTGGGACTTTCAGTGCAAACTGGGAAAATCTGGGGTAAACCAGGATAAGCTGGACACACCAGCCATGAAGATGGAACAAATCTAACAGTCCTCACCTCCCTGAGATACAGGCCAGAGGGACCCCAGATACAGGGATCCCAGAGGACACTGACTTTTAACACTGTCCAAAGCTCCTCCTTGACTCATATGAATTAGGCCCCCAGGTGCCCTTTTTTCTTACAAGATTCCAGAAGAGATTTCTCACCATCCCCTCTTAACTGCTGCGTTTGTCCTTCCCTGCCCACTTCCGTTCTCCTGCTCCTCCCAGATCCAGAGTGTTTCCCCTCAACCAGTGAATATAGCAGCCTCCAAACTTCAGCCTGGCTCCACCTATTTCAACCAGCCCTCTCTCATTTTCTATTAATTTTTTTGTTTTTTTGAACCAGGGATTGAACTCAGTGGACACTCGGCCACTGAGCCACATCCCCAGCCCTATTTTGTATTTTATTTAGAGACAGGGTCTCACTGAGTTGCTTAGGGCCTCGCTAAGTTGCTGAGGCTGGCTTTGAACTCGCGATCCTCCTGACTCAGCCTCCCAAGTCGCTTGGATTACAGGTGTGCGCCACCACGCCCAGTTCACTTTCTTCTGACCCTTTCCTCTGCAACACTTTCATAACAAAGCAAAGGAGAAATGAATGGAAATGTTAAATCTGAACAACCATTTTGTAACAGTTCCTGTACTTAAATGCAGGGCACAAAGACAAACTATGTCCTGACCCTAAGAGCTCAGAGTTGGGCGCATGGGGGAGGGGAGGAAGATGAACAGCACAAAATTATTATATTATGGTATCATAATAGCTGGTGTTTACTGAGAGCACACTCTGCCTAGTGTGGTTTAAATACTTTTATTTATTTATTTATTTATTTATTTATTTATTTATTTATTTATTTTGGTGGTGGTTCTGGAGATTGAACCCAGGACTTGCTAAGCAGGTGTACTACCACTGAGCTATATCCCCAGTCCTTAATACATCATTTCTTTTCATCCTCACAATATCCCAAAGAGATAGGTACTACTATCATTATTCCTCATTTTCTACCTGTTCTCCATTAAGACTTAGCTAGTTAAATAATTTGCTCATCCTCAGCAAGGTCAGCAAATGATAGCACTGGATTCAAACCTCAGCTCCTCACAAAATTCATTCTGTTAGCTACTGTGTTCTACCACGATGCAATCCAAACAAACGGTTGTGTAAACTCAAAGGAAGGATAATGCTGTCTGCCTGGTAGGAGAGCAATCAGGAGGTCTGTCTAGAGGAGTTGACTTTTGAGTTAGACCTTTATGGGTGGAGAGTTCGCTGATGGGTGGAAAGAGGGGGAGACAAAGGGCTCTGGCTCCCAGAAAGACACCAATATATCAGTTTTAGCTATGGCTGTCTATGGGGAAGACATGAATGACAGGGCTGGGGAGGGAGGCAGAAGTCAGCTCCTGGGTGCTGTGTTGCTAAGGTGCTTGCATCTGACCCTGGAAGCAACAGGGCAGACTTTGAAGGTTTTTAGGTAAAAGAGTCACATGATAGAATTTGTACTTCAGAAAAATCACTGTGTCAGTGATGGATTTGCGGTGGGGTACACTGAAGACTGATACAATGATCTGAGGAAGACATGATAGAGAAATGAACTCAGGAAGGCCCAGTGAGATAAATGAAAATGAACAGATTTGAGAGAGATTTTGAAAGCCAGTGGGGCTGGCCTCATGTCTAATTGGACTTGGAGAATGAGAGGGAAGACAGAATAGCCGACTATGGTGAGTAAGAGCATGCCCAAATTAAGAGAATAAGTGGATGGTGATGCCATTTGCTATGAGGTGAAGAGAGGAGGAGAAGAAAGCTTAGAGAGAAAAGTGACACTGGTTTAAGATACCTGTGAGCCATCCTTCTGGACATGTCCAATAGGCAGTAGGGTGAGAGCTCAGGAGAGAGGGTGGAACTAAAAGCACCCCTCAGGTTAGGATTCCTGGGTACATTTGAGTGGTGCACTCTTGTGTCCCACTTAAAAGTGCCTCTCCATGAAATGACAAGCAGGACTCCAAGAACCTGCTCCCACCACATTTTCCTCATCCTTCCAAATGTGCACCAGAGATTGGAGTGTGTTTACTAAAGCCATAACACATTATTAAGAAATTAGTGCACCAATTAAAAAGAAAAAAGAAATTGGAAGACAGAATTCTAGTGACTTAACCTGTGTGCTTCACTTCCTTACATCCCCACACACATTTCTAGTCATTTTTTAGATTTAAAAAATAAGTCAATGAGATTTGACTTTTGTAAAGTTTATAAAGTTTGCAAGAGTTCAGCAATATCATATTCAGGGGACCATCCTGAGCACTTTACAGGCGCTAATTCATTCAGTCCTGACAACAGTCATGAGATCCTATTTTCTCAGAATTTTAAGGCTCAAAGACATCACCTAGTTTCCATGAGGTCACAAAGCAACTAAACTGTTTGGGATATTTTGAACCCAGACCTACCTAATCCCCCTTCCCATGACATCACCGCTGCGACATGTGCTGCAGATCTGTGGTGACATTTTCACTAATCCACAGTGAAATGAGCCAATTGTTTTATACCCTTGCATGCTGGTTTGCTTTTTCTTGAAATGATCTGTTCTTTGAAACCATGCCCTTCCTACTTGCACAGGTGTTAGCATGATTCTACAACAAAATGGTTGCTTGATTTTTTTTTTCCCCTTGCTTTGTGTCCTTATTTGGCAAAATTAAAAGTCGTCAGTCTAGTGTTGGTCCCCAAGATATTCTTTTAACATTTCCTGGTCCATGAAATCCAAAGTATTGGAAATGACTATAGAATCCCATGCTGAAAGCTTGACTTTAACAGGCAGAGGCCTGGGTGATTCAGCCGACCATCATGACTGTGCCCAGAAGTAGCAGAGACACGGGGATCCTTGCTGTCCCCAGAAGGGCCACTTCACATCTGCCATTCCAGGGCTGGCACCAAGAATGAATGAGCAAAAGCCTTTACAAGCTCCTGCAGCTTGCTCTACAACCCCCCCCCCCCCGTGCCCCCCCCCCCCACTGGGAGAGAGGGAAGCTTATCTTCCAAAGATCATTGTGCAAACTCCATTCCTGATTGTTAAAACAGGATGGAGGGAATTAAGAGATGAATGTTAACAATGGACTCTGACAACAGACCTTTTATATCCTTGCTTCCCCAGACAAGTGCTCTACCCAGGGCCCAGGGGAGGAGAGGTTTTCTCTAAAATCTTTGAGGTCAACAAACAGGACTATTTTGGGATTCCAGGACTGAAGCCTGCTCTTCTCCCTCCCCAGTCCGTCAGGCAGGAGCCTGGAGTGCTCTGATTTCTTCTCCTCTGTCTGGCCGTGGCTTTCTGTGCTCCAAGGGAGGTTATTCTTCTCCTCTCCTCTCCTCCCTCCCTCTGTTAAAAAAATAAAAATAAAAATAAAAATACTGAGACTTAACTAGGTGCCAGGCACTATACTAGGAAATTTCAAGCATGCCATTTAATTTTATTTTAATTTTTTTATTTTATTTGCTTTTCTGGTTTAAAATGGAATACGTACTCATTGTAACAACAACAAAAAAAAAAAATCCACCCATCACATAGAGGTCACATAACCTCTATGAGCTTCAGTGTCTTTGATTATTAAGTAGAGACAAGAATGAGGGGATGCTGTGGGTGAAATGGCTTTCTTACACACAGATAGTCACTACTAACGCTCTGGCATATGCTCCGGGCAGCTTGCTATAGGTTTGTTAACTTTTATTTGTAGTAATAATTTAGTTCAAAAAAGGAATCTCATCCTACAATTGCTCTGTGGCTTGTTCTTCAGGATAGTCTTTGCACATTAACATATATGTGCCTAAGAATCAGGTTTTAGAAGGCAATTGGTTGGGGTGGTGGGGACTGAGGATCATGGAAGTTAAGCAACCTGCTCTAAGTCCAGAGAGTTTGGTAACAGAGACAAAACTCAAATCTCGTTACTTTTGCTACACCTCGGGTCCCTAGATAACAAATTGCAGTGGAGAGAAGTTCCATGCTCAGACAAGGTGAGACCCTAGAGGCAAAACTCACACAGTGTGGGGTGGCGCCATGTGATAGCAGTGAGCTCTGGATTAAAGATTAATGTCAGAATTGGAGTCAGAAAGCTCAGGTGTCCTGACCAACTTACACTGGTTTATGACATCAGACAGTTGAATAACCTCTCTGGTCCAGAGGGCTCTGACAGGTAAGCATCTAGAGGGAGGGGTGGTCGGAGCTTCTAGAAATGGTCCCCAAGATCACACACTCTCTATTCCCCAGACCCATGAGCATGAGAGATCACTCACTATTACATTTTATGGCACTGTTGACCTTAAAAGGGAAATTATCCAGGTGGACCTAGTTTAATCATATAATTCCTTTACAACAGAGAACTCTCTCCAGCCAGGGGCAGAAGACAAAATCAGATTTAAACTCCAATGCTGCCTTGAAAATGGAGGGGACCACAGAAAAAGAATGGGGGGAGGGATGCTGGGAACAGAAAGCAGACCTTGTCAGCCAAGAAAACACAGAAGCTTCTGACTTGTAACCACAAGGAGCTGGACTTTGTCAAGAACCTGAATGACCTTGAATATGCTGACATTCTTTCTCAGAGCTTCCAGATTCTTACCCAGCGCAAACCAACCCAGCCAACACTTTAATTTCAGCCCTTGATACCTGAGTACAGAACCCAGCTGAGCCAATCTAGATTCCCACATAGAGAATGAAGAACTAGTAAAGGGATGTTGGGATATTGCTTTAAGCCACTAAATATGTGGTCTTTTGTTACACAGCAAGAGATAGCTGATACAGAGGACTTCCTGTCTTCCCATTCACCATCCATGCTGCTGCCTTGGTATGTAAAGAAATGCATAAATAGCTTGAATAAAACCTTCATAGGATACTCAAATGTTTTAAATGGAAGCATCCATTCCCACAGAGCTAAACCATGCATAAAATCCTAATAATACCTTGCCATTAGACCTGGTTCTCAGAAATACCTTTGTTCTGTTCACAGTTTTTACATTTTTTTCTTGTCTTTCCCATTTCAACCCACAACCTCCCTAGGTCAAGTGCACATCCAATGAAGCTGAATATGTTGCCATTCAGCAATTCCACCTTCATCACCACAGGGTTAAGTTTCTGAGACCTGTGTCTCAAATTCACATTTTTCCATTTATTCCTATAAAATAATAAAGACACAATGAAAGTAATGTGCAAATAATGATATAAGCACTGATATGCAAACAAAAAATGGCATGATCGGGAGAACTGGAACCTCGAGAAGCAGACAGTGCCAACACATGATAGCTCAAGGGCTCGTTGGTTAGCTGTCACACGGAGGTCCTACAGCAGCCCGCGGCAAGCCACTGACAGTGCCGGTGGGTGGCATTTGGAGTGGAGATTGCATGACACTGCTGTGTGTGTCAGACCTGTGCTGGGTCTTGCTGGGGTCCTTTCCTTGTTCTCCCTGATTCTGCCTCCTTCCCTGACTCCTTGTCTGCGATGACCATCTATGTCAGGATGGTCACATTTTGGCCACCAATGCTTATGCAAGATTTTCTTCAACTGCATCATCCACAGCACCAGGCCCTGGTGTTCTCACCTTGCCAAAGCTCAGACCCACAGTGCTGCAATTTAGGAAACTTTTCTTTCCTCCCAGGTTAACTAACTTCCCTAGAGCTGCTGTAAACAGTGCTCCAGGCTGGCTGGCTTGAACAACAGAAATTCATTTTCTCCCCATTCCGGAGGCCAGAAGTCTGAGATCAAAGTGTTGGCTTTCTTTGTTTTGTTTTTGTTTTTGTTTTGTTTTGTTTGTTTTGTCTTTTTCTGTTAGCCCGTAGGTAGCTATTTTCTTCCTACCTCTTCCCATCATCTTCCTTCTGTCCATGTCTGTGTCCAAACATCCTCTTCTTAAGGATACTAGTCATAATGGATTAGAGACCCCTCCTGTGGCCTCATTTTAACTTAATTTCCTCTGTAAAGACCCTGACTCTAAATACAATTATGTTCTGAGGTACTAGAGGTTAGGACTCCACCCCAGGAATTTTGGGAGGCACAATTCACCCCAAACAAAGTCACACTGCAGAGAGCTTCTGCAGCCTGCCGTGGGGAGTGGTCAGTGCTGTGGCTTTTGCTCAACCTCACATCTCCAGATCTGTTGTCACCCTCTCTGCCCTCCTCTCCCAATTGAGGCAATAAAGAAAACCTTGAGAGGTTTAGACTAGAAGGTGTTGAATTCCAGGCTCTGTACCCACCAGCTTTACAGCCCTTCCTGGGTCACTAGAAGGTATTGAATTCCAGGCTCTGTACCCACCAGCTTTACGGCCCTTCCTGGGTCTTGCTAGCACAAACCACCACCAAGGTCAAAGCCCCCGACAATCCCAGGGACTCATATCAAGACCCTCCTCGTGACTGCACTCTCAGGCAGGAACATGAACCCAGGGAAGGCTCTTCAACAGAACCAAAGAGATGCTGTAGGGAGTTCAAAACCCCTAAATCAGATTCATTAGATGATGGATGATGTGTCACCCCTGCCAGTAGCAGGAGTCCTGAGTCTCCAGGTACAGGCCAAAGCCTGCAGGTGAATCCTGGCCTGACCCAAGTAGGGAAGCTAAAGACGGCTGAGGAGCTGATAGCAGGCTGCAGATCTCATGCCTCCAGACCTGGCATCGTGGGGGCAGAAGGAAAGAAAGGAGAGAGGAAATCCCTCTGAGTTGCCAACAGCTTTCTCCAGCCCTACCTCCTGTGACACCTCCCACAGCTCCCAGGACACAAGCTTGGACACTATGGAGCAGGACTCAAATCCCTGCCTATCTGCCTTTAAAGCTTGTGCTATTTACTTTACCTTCTTGAAGAACCCCTGTTCCTGGTCCCCAAGGGATGCAGGGGAACAGCAGAGCTTGCACATGTCTGGAGCATGAAATTCCATGTCCTCCAAATAAGGGTAGGTTTGGAAAACTGTAGACCAAAGAGTCTGCTCCATTGGTTTGGGGAAAACTCGTTGAGATGTTTCTGTTTTATAGCATCTTCTTGGTTTCACCCCAACTAAGTCCCCAGAATCCCCTAAGACAAGGAGGTTCAAAGACTGGCCCCATACTTTGACTAAAGAGGAAGAGAGTGCTTCATGAGTGAACACAGATGTGACAAGGGGCTTCTTAACTGGTCCCCCCTCTCACTCACTCTTATGTTTCCTTCTACAGAGAAGCCAAGGGGTTCTTTATAAGTGGAGCTCTGAGCAGGGCATGGACTAGGCTCACTCTGTTCCCTTCTCGCGCCCACCCCCAGGCAGCAATCAGTCCATCGGGGCCGCCATGACAAATATCTTAAATGAAGTGGCTCATAATAGAAAATGTCTTTGAGTCCTGGAGGCTGAGAAGTTCAAGGCACCAGCAAATTTGGTGACTGATGAGGGTGCACTTCCTCACAGAGGACTCCTTCTTGCTGTGTCTTCACATGGTGAGAGCGTCAGGGCAGCTCTCTGGGGCCTCTTTTATAATGGCACTAATATTCACAAGGGTCCCACCCCCATGACCTCATCACCTTTCAAAAGTTTCCTCCTCCCAATACCATCACCATGGAGAGTAAGGACTGCAGCGCGTGAATTGCAGGGACACAAACATTCAGAGCACAGCAGCAGCTGAGAAGAGAGCTGGCCACACAGGGGAGTTCTCTGCAGCTTTCCTCACACCAAGATCCAGATGCATCACCAGATAGACCATGGCAGCATAGGCTGGGGTTTTGCAGAAGAATATCCGTTTTCTACCAAGAAGTCCATGAGGTCGACTGACATCCTCTCCACTGTGTCCTGAGAGCCCCACTGATAAGGAAAAGTGGAGGGACTGAAATTTCACTTTCTCAGAAACAGCAGATTCAGCAACTGTGGCTGCAACAGGAGACACAGATCCTCACCAGCTTAATTTCTCAGCCTTTATCACCACACACAAAGGAAGAGCCATTACCCCCTGTCCGGTGGCCAAGGACTCACCTCATTGCCTTGGTGAATTGATACCCCAGCCTCCAGGAGCACCAGACTGCTCCTCTCCCTAACACTTCTGTGTCTGGGATCCTCACCTGCCCTGGAAAGCTGCTCCCAGTCAGGACAGATACCCACAGTCTTTGCCAACCAGAGCTCTAGGAAAACCAAGTCCCTTCCAGAAACAGAGGTAGGTTTGGGAGCACCTGTAACAGGCCAGGGTGTTCTGGACACTGAAGCTCCACTCCCACATCCACCTGAGCCCTGAAAAGAGGAAGGAGCCTTTTCCAGAATCCCTGGGATGGTTGAGCAGCTGCTGAGAAGGAATGGCTGCCTTAGAGGAGGAAGAGTTGCCATGGAGGAAAATGGCTGCCCTGGAGGAGGAAGAGCTGTCCTGGAGGAGGAAGGGCTGCCCTGAGGCAGAGTGATTGCCTATAGAGGGAGAGCCAGGTTTTAGACTTGGAATTCTTGTGTCAACGTTTGAAATTCAAGAATCCAGCCAGATCCCACTCAGAGTCTCCCATGCCCTCCCAGCCTTGCATGGGAGTCTAAGGCTAGACCAAAAAAGGTAATGGAAATCGGGGAAGAGAGGAAAGAGGTGCTGCTGGCCCCATCTCTCCACAGCTGGTCTCCTGACCTAGGGACCCCATCTCACCCTGGGGCGACTTGCCATGCCCACTGTGGGGACCCCTGGCCAATCCTGTACTGAACCTGGCTTAGCTTTCCCCAGCCACTCTTCACTCCCATAATATGCTCTCTGCCCTACCCCAGAGTTCTTCTTCAACCTAAGAAAGGACCCTCAGTTCTCCTGGGACTGAGAATTCTCCTTCCTGTGGCCCCAGGCAAGGAACAAGACAGCCTGTTCAACTACACTTACCAAGTCCCCAGGAAAGTCCTGGATCGTTTTCCTTCCCTCATGCCTTTGACAAACCCTCCCTGAACTCCTTATTTGCTCACAGCCTGGTGGTTGGCTCTGGTGGTAAAATCTGACCAGCACTGGCTCTGTGCCCTCCATGAGCTCTTAAACTCAGAGAGGGAAAGTTAGTGCAAAAATGACATCCGTGAGGAGGTGACATTCCATTTTTGCAGCACCTACTACATCCAAGTCCAGACCCTCTAGAACATTCACAGTGACCATAAATATCACCTAGACCCTGGAAGAGAAAAAGAATCCAACCCACAGTTTCTCATTCTGCTGCACATTCATTGCTAGAAACCATTGAGAGCAAAGACCCTGCTCCAAAATTTGGTAGATGCATTGAAGACACATTTTCTGAAGGTTGGGAGTTTACTGCAGGCGTTTTTCAGTGTCCCACCATGCGTGCAAACATCAGAGGGCTTTATTGCTCTCCCCAAGCATCTTCTCTGGCCCCAGGAGCCTGCTCAAGCCCCTGGGCCCTGGTAGGGCAGCCCAGAAGTAGGAAGGAATGAAAGCCCTCCCACCCCAGCAGCCCTCAGCCCATGATGACTGAGTGTACTCCGCTGGTCACTGGTCGCTGAGGTGAGCTTCCCAACAGGATCTCCCTCCAGCCTTCCAGAGCTGCACCCTGCTCGTGAACCCAGCCTATGCTGCCTCCCTCCCCTTCCCCCCACTCTCCAGCTCCCAGCTGTTGCTTTGGGGGGTCGCCTCCCAAATAAACCACTTGCACTGGGATCCTTTCAAGGGCTGCCTTGGGAGGAGCCCCATCTCAGGCAGCCTTCAAAGACGTCTCCACACCTTGATCTGCCCACAAGTTCCTCTGCCCAAGCCACTGAGTCCTCCTCCACCCAGCCCAGGGCAGCCCCTACCTTGGCCTCTGCTGAGGAACCAACCTGGAGCCTCCATCTCAGCCTCTCCCCATGCCATGTCCTGCTCCTTTATCTGCAGAAAGCCATCCTGCTATTCTTGTGCTGGAGTAGTTCATGCCCATGGAGAGTGTGCACGTGTGTCTGTGTGTGTCTTTGTCTTTCTTTCGTCCCCGCCTGCTGAGAACACCTGTGCCAACCAACCAGTCCCTAACCCCCGTGTGACCTGAGGAAGTGCAGGGTGGGAGGGATGCTGGAAAACCCTGTGACTTCTGAAATCTGAGATTCAGGAAAGAGAGAGATGGGGCGAGGCTCCATTTGTGAGCATTATGAGTTGGCAGGGGTGGTGGGGTGTGTGTGTGAGACAGACCGAAAGACACAGTCAGAAAGAAGAAATGTGGGGAGGAGAGGAGAAGGAGCCAGGGACCACTCTCCACTTTCAGGGATGGATTCTTGGGGAGAAAAATGAATCATTCTTTTCTTTAATTTTTTTTTATGCTTACAGACTGCATTTTGATTCAATATTTTTTCAAATTTTAAAGTTTGCCTCCTGCAAAGTAGGCCCTGTCTTTGTTTTCTTTTTGTTTGTTTTGTTTTGTCGGGTTTGTTTGTTTGTTTGTTTGTTTTTTGGTACCGGGGATTGAATTCAGGGGCACTGGACCACTGAGCCACATCCCCAGCCCTATTTTGTATTTTATTTAGAGACAGGGTCTCACTGAGTTGCTTAGGGCCTCGCTAAGTTGCTGAGGCTGGCTTTGAACTTGCAATCCTCCTGCCTCAGCCTCCCAAGCCGCTGGGATCACAGGCATGCACCACCGCGCCCAGCTTCTCCTTATTATTTTTTAAGGCTTCCATAAAAAGACTGACATTATTTGTGGCAATTGGCAGTGCCATGGCCACACAAGGGGCCAGTTCTATTCCACTCCACATCTTGGAATCTTAAAATGGAGGTTAAAATCTATTTTAAATCAGATCCCGAGGCCCACATCTAGGTCCTTCTTCACTCTCTGAGAAGTTCCACCATCCAACTGTCCCACCTCCCCTGCTCCCCAAGTCGAGGAAGCAGAGGGGGCAGTGGCGTCCTGGACCCAGGGCCGTGCTCCTCAGGCTGGCACCAGCCACCCCCTACCCTCAGCCCCATGGTCCCAGCCCTCTCCCACCTCGCCCTGAGTCTGACAAGCCACCCTAATGGATCGACCATGGCCTTTGCTGGAGGGGCTAAATATAAAACTTTCCTGCGCTCCTCTTGTCAAAGTTAAAAGCTTTTCATGTCTGTGTTAATGTTTTTTTCTGTCTGCTGGCTCCGGTGACAGATGCGGCATCTTGTGCTGAGTAACTGGAGAGTGAATGCTGGCAGGGTCCGGGGAGGTAGAGGCAATTTATCTCAGAGAGTT
This sequence comes from Glaucomys volans, assembly GCA_020662805.1. Taxonomy (NCBI): domain Eukaryota; kingdom Metazoa; phylum Chordata; class Mammalia; order Rodentia; family Sciuridae; genus Glaucomys; species Glaucomys volans. Next base: position 153,263 of record JAJEJO010000829.1, read on the forward strand.
TAAGCAGGATGACATGGCTGGGAACAGGAGGGGGCGAGGCTGTCACCTGATTACTAATTCCAAGATTTCTCCTCCGAGAGGGAGAAGGAGTGAGCGAGGATGAAAGGTACAAAAAGCAAATCAATAAACAGGTTAGCGTCCGCGTCATTATTAACTCTCGGCCTGTCAGCGCCCCATTGAAGTGATCGCTCGAGGCGGCCTCGGATTTAATGGTCAGTGCAATGGATTTACTGTAAATGTTATCAGAGGCCGAAGGGGGGGCAGAGGGCGCAGAGGCCTTCATTGACAAATTATTGGATTGTGCCTGGATGCATGAAGCCGTGCGTGCACAAATAACCCAGAGCTTGGGTCCTGGGTGGCATTTCCTCCCTCTGGTTTAAATGCTACCACCCTCCTTTCCCTGCATCCTTTACTTCTGGAAGGTTCCAGTAGCCAGCTTTCCATTAAATCTTTCCAAAGGCCTCCTTCCTGATCTGGCCCTCAGCAACCTTTAAAAAGGTCACCCAGCATGTTGGCACCAGGAGCCAGGGGTATCCAGACAGAGTCAGAGCCAGGAAGGAGCCCAGATCTCAGGAAGGTGGCTGGGGGTTCCAGACTACTTGACAGTAGGTGAGGTTCTTCTAGAAGGTCAGTCCTAAAAGAAGCATCCCCAAGCTCCGGATCTAGACATTGGGCATGGCTTCTCGATGTCACTCCTGATCATTCTTCAGGACCTGCTTCTTCTGAGCCTTCCACATCTGAAGCTTATTAAGAGCAAATGCTAGTGGAAGGACTTTTCACTCAGTCTGTCCATCAGAATGCAGGCTGCTGTCTTACCTTCATCCTTCCTCAGTCATGAGAGCAAGAATCCAGAAGAAAGTAGAGAAATTAGCCACAGGGCACAGGAAAGGAGCCTTTCATTTTCAAGAGCAGGGCCACATTGTATAATTGGTCAGATTGGACACTGCACATCTAGAAGATGCCATTTGCATCATGATCTACATGCATGGCACTCTCTGGAGCCATGCAGCGTGAGAACTTCACGAAAGTCGCAACAAAGATGCAGAGTGAAGTATCAGGTGGATGATGGAGTGAAGAGACATCCATGCAAATGAGCACTGAAAACCCTTCCAGAAATTCCAACTGAAATCAGAAGGGACAACCAAGCAAACCGGGCATTGGGAAGGTTTTTAGAGGCCCCTAGGAATTTGGATCATAGAGAACTACTTCTACCGACACTTGGATGAGAAAAAGCCTGTGAGGACCTCAGGGGGTGCAGATTTTGCCTTAGCTTCTCTGGCCATACTTCTTTTCAAACCAAGCATGCAGATTCAGGCCTAGCAAAGGAATTTTGTTCTCCCAATGGGGACATAAATCTTGGATGCAAAAATACTCTGCTCTCCAGGGCATGGAGATTGTTCCTGGGGTCAGGAGTGGAACTCTTAGCATCTGGCCTCTACAGAGTCACCCAAGGAGACAGAGCCAAGGAAGGGGAGGCTCGAGGCTCAACTGTGGTCACCTGAGACCTGTGGATTGGGTGAGTAGTAGCTGGGATCCCCCAACTGAAGTATCTTAGATAAGGACTTAGAAGGTCATTTATCTGAGAGGTGAACCCAGGAAGGAGAAATGACAGCTAATTGCATGTCCTGGAGCAAACTGCTATGGTGGGCACCTGAGACACTGTTTCCCCAGGGACTCTCAAGAATCCATGTGGAACATTCCTCAGAATCTCCCTTCTGAGGACAGGTTGAGGGTGGCCTGGGGCATCACCCCCATGTACACTTTGGAGGGGTGCCTGTTGGAGGCAGAACCAGTTCCTGTGGAACCAGAGAGTCATCAGGCATGAGAAGAAAGGAACTAGACACTCAAGACACGGCAGGAGCTGTCTGCAGCAGCGGGTGGACTGGACGGGCCACAGGCACCTGGGGCAGGACATCAATGGCACCCTAGGGCCCAGCCTCAGCATCTGCCAGGCCTGCCCCTACCATCCCCTCCCTCGCTGCAGAAGCAGTGCCTCCAAAAACCACTACAGCTGCCGTCACCCCTGGTGGGAGCCCAGTGACTGGAATGACAGCTGAGTGTTCACTGAGCACCCCAAGGCAGTGCTGAGGAAGGGCCTGTGTCCAGCACCGGCCCCGAGTGGTAGGTTGAGGCTGTTTCGCTGAGGCTGGGACACCTACCCTGCTTAAATGCAAGCATCCTGAAGCCTGGTTTTAATTTTACCCTGGGGCATTCTTGGAGGCTGGGCAAGAGGACAGATCCCCGATTCTGTGCAGGGCAGACCCCACACTGCCGCTCATGTTTCCCCATCACCTTGAGAGGTCAGTGTCAGGAGCCACATTTTCCCTAAAAAGCCACTGACGTCCACTACCCAAGGACTTTCAATCAGAACCTGGTGTGACTTGAAAGGTCCCCCAGATGAAAGTCACCTGCAGAGCTGGGCCCTGGAAAGGCACCTGGGATGACCACAGTGCCCAGTGCTTTGCACCCAGGAATTGTGGCCATGTTCCTCTGTGGACAACCTCCAGGGCACCTCAGCCCTTTCCTCAGTGAAGCTGACTCCATACTTAAATTTCCACCCCGGGTTCTGAACCAGTATTCAAAATAGCTCGGCTGGGCGCGATGGCACACGCCTGTAATCCCAGCACTTGGGAGGCTGAGGAAGAGGATCATGAGTTCAAAGCCAGTCTCAACAACTTAGTGAGGCCCTAAGCAACACAGTGAGACCCTGTATCTAAATAAAATACAAAATAGGGCTGGGGATGTGGCTCACTGGCTGAGTGACCCTGGGTTCAATCCCCAGTCCCCCCCACCAAAAAAAAATAGCTCGAACGCATTCTGTGTGCCTGTCTGACTCCTGACTAAACTCCCACCCCCACCGTGTGTCAGCCCCACCACCCGCCTCGTTTCTCTTTGGCAACCCAGTGTGCTGCCTTGGACTGATTTCTCCCACTAATTGTCTGTGTCCCCCACTAAAAGAGGACCAGGAAACCCCTCTGTGTTGCTCGCTGCTGTCTCCCCAGTCTTATATAGTCCCTGGCTCACAGAGGTACTTGAGAATTACTTGTCAGATAACTAAGTGCAGAACATCCCAGACACAGATGGGGACCAGGAACCTCCCCAGGGCCAGCTGCTGCCCCTCTGTCTGCAGCCTGAGCCCCATGCCCTGTGCCAGCCACCCCGGCAGGCTCCCAACCTGGCCAATGGGCATGTGTGCCCAGCAGAGCTGGCTGCACAGGGAGAAACCAGTGACACTTACCACTCTGCCCTGAGGGTCCACAAACAGTGAGGCAGAGAGGCGGGGCCCATGAGGACACAGGGGTGGCTCTGGTCCCCAAGGGGTTTGGTGTGTCAGAGGATGAACGAATCCCCTGCACATGGGTGACACAGAACTCACAGGCAGGAACCTCCACACCCAGGTGATGATAGTAAGAGGCAGGGCCTGTGGGGCTCCACCCTCTCCCATGGGTTAGTGTCCTATGAAAGAAGCTTCCAGAACCACCTGGCCTTTCCATCTCTCCTGCCACCTGAAAATACCAAGACCACAGCATCTTGAGGAGCAGGCCCCACCCAGACACCAGGCTGCCTCTGCCAGCACCTTGATTTTGGATTTCCCAGGCTCCAGGACTGTTGTTTGTGACTCGCCCAGCCTATGCACACATGCACACACCACCCTGCGTGCTTCTGCTATGCATGCATGCACTTGCATGTGTGCATATAAGCACACACCTATGTCACATGTGTGAACGTGTGTTCACTGCCACACGTGTGCATGATGTGGATGTGTGTGTACACGTGTGTATGCCCGTCACACTCCTTTCTCCCCACTCCCTGCACCCCATCCCTTTGCAAGCTGAGCAGAGCCCTACCCAGCCTCCTGCTTCCCTACCCAGTGTCCTGTCCCTTCCCTCGGAGCAAGGGCTCTCCGGAGATTCCCAGAGCAGCCATCCAGTGCTTCCTCTTGTCCACCAAAAGAAGCGGCTGCAAAGGGGCAGATGTCCCAGGAGCAAGCCCACCCTCCTGCAGCAGTCCTGAAGGGTGCCGGGAAGAAGATGAATGAAAAGGCCAGACCCTCTTTGCCCAGTCCTGCAACCTAGGGAGAGGCAGGTGAGAAAACCGCTTCCTCCTCCTAGACCTGCGTCCTGCCTCTGCTCGGGGCAGGAGACACACGTGACTGTGTGTGTGTTTGTGTGGACACGGTGATGTGTGTGACCTGAGTTACATGTGTGACGTGTGTTGATGAGTGTACCTGGTGTGTGTGTGTGTGTGTGTGTGTATCTGGCATGTATGCGTGTGGCAAGTATGTGTGGCATGCTGTGGGCTTGTGTGTGTGTGCATGTATGTGCTGTGTTGACGTGTGTCTCCATGTGTCTATGTGTGTGTTTGAGTGTATTGTGTGTGGTGCATGTGGAGTGTGTGCCGTGATGCGTACGTTTAGTCTAACACACAAATGTGTCTGCATCTCAAAAAGGAGATCACAGAAGGACCCCACCCAGCCGAGGACAGAGTGGGTTCCCGAGCACACCCGAACTGTTCAGCGAGGGCTGGAGCATCCCAGGCCATCGCCGTTGGCCAAAGCTCCCAAACTCAGACCAAAGGACATACACTCCAGGGAAGGCGAGCAGGGTCCCTGCAAGTGGGCAGAAAGTCACCCAGGGAACCTACAAGAAGACACTCCCTGGAAGGTCGGTGAGCCTAAGGAGGCCCACAGGGCCCTGGTCAGAGGCACTTCAAGGCCCTTCTCCAGGCAGGCGGGCACAGGGGGGCACCTGCCCTCCTGTCCACAATGCCTCTGTGGAGCCTGGCCACAAGGACAGAGAGTGGGCAACACCCACCCTCCAGGCCTCCCCCAGGGGAGGAGTTGGAAATAGGGTAGAGAGGCCAGCCCAGCCTCCACTGGAGGGCACCCCTAGGAGCGGGTGATACCCTGGAGGGTCACATCCCAGGGCGAAGGGGCCATCGCAGAGCTGGGAGAGGCAGGGAGGAAGCAGACACCGGAATAACTGGGTGGGAGACCACAAGGCCCAAACTTTTGGTGGGCAAGCAGGGACCTCCCAGGGGGACAGTGAACCCGATAGGAGTCCAGAGTGTCAACCAAGGTGACCTCCCCCAGCTGGCACTGGGCTCTTCGTGGGCCCATGACCCCCGCCAGCCTCTCACCCCGCGTGGGGCAGCGCTGAGCCAGGCCATCCGTGGGGGACGTGCCAAACAATTACTTTCCTTATTGAATATCTGATTAATTATTCAAGAGCCAAATCAATTATTCATATCTCATTTAAGCGAGGGGGGAAAAGCCACTGCCCCTTGACAGAAGCCTCTCAGCGCCTCCCAAGGCCCTGGGGACAGAGTCATCAGCGGGAGAAATTGTCACAGCAGGATGCAGCAAGCCAGGGCTGCGGCAGACGCCACAGAGGCCTTCCGCCACACACTCTGCATGCTGGGCATCTCCCAGGTGGGAAGGCGTGTGCCCGCTAGGGTGAGGAGTCCCCTTCCAGACCCTGGTTCACAACTCCCCACTCTGGGTCTGTCCAGGGCCCTTTCAGAGACCATCTCAGCTGGACTCCTGGACCTGAGGCTTTTGTAAATGGTAGAACCTTCGCCATTTACTCCTCCAGGGTTTCTCTGTCCCAGCAGATGGAAGCCAGAGCTACAGGGAGTGGGACTTGCGGGCCACTTTTTACAGGTGGAGAAATTGAGTCCCAGAAAGGGGAGCAAGTTGACCCTTGGTCACCCAGAGCCAGAACCAGCCCCAGGCTGGTTGGGAGGCTGTAGCCGCCTGTCCCTCCTCAGTCCAGGCCCTCCCTGAGCCCTGGGGTGGGGCACCTCCCTCTGCAGAAAGGTCTGAGCAGGGCTGAGGTGCTGAGGGCTCCCTCACTGTCCTTCTGGCCCCTCTTGTGTCTGGTGACTTGCTGTGTGTGTGTGTGTGTGTGTGTGTGTGTCTTCCCTTCTCCCATCTCAATGTCTCTTTGCTTCTCTCTCTCTCTCTCTCTCTCTCTCCTCTCTCCTCTCTCCTCTCTCTCTTTCCCCTTCCTCTCCCTCTATTTCTGTCTCTATCTACACCCATCTTTGCCTTTCTGTCTTTGAATCTTGGTCTCTCTTTCTTTCTTTCCCTCTGCTCTCTCCCTCTCTCCCTCCCTTTTCTCTCCTCTCACTTTTCTCTTTCTCCTTCTTCCTGTCCATCCGGAGGCCCATCCACAGCTGGGACCCAGCCCTTCCTTCCCCCAGCCGCTCAGCCTGACCAGACCCCATTGCCCCACACCCACTAATCAAATCTGCGACCTGATTCAATTATACCCAGCAAAACGCAGACGTGTAACCTTGTTAATATCACGTTTATTAGAGGGAGGGGAGGAGAAAATTAAGATAGACTTCGTGTTGCTGCTAATTAGAAAAATTGAGACTTTACATCTGCGTAGCGCTCAGCAACATGTGGTGGTAACAGATGTGGGCTCATTACACAGCTGCACAGGGTGGGGGCAGGGGGGGTCGTGTGGAAAACGTTCCCAAGCCAGCCTCCTTTCCAAGCTGCAGCCCCCTCTATACAGAGACCCAGGCCTGATGACACCCTCGGGAGCAAGAAGGCCAGGACCTGGGAGGGCAGGCAGCCCAGAGAGCAGCACATGGGGTCAGACCTGCGCTCAGACCTCAGCTGTACCACATAGAAACTGTGACGTGAGCCAGCCCTTAACCCCTCTGTGCCTTAGTTTCCTCCTTTACAAAGAGATAATAGAAGTGCCACCCCCTTAGGGCTATGGGAAGACAAAATGAGATAAAGTAAACCAGGTGCCAAGCCCAGGGTTTGCACATGCCCAGTTCACATCTGGTCCAGCTGCAGTGTGGGAGGTCAGTCGCACTGTCACAGCCGTGGTCCAGCCCCGCCTCACATTCCTCCCACACCCTCACCTTGACAAAGGGCAAAGGAAAAGGCTCGTGGCCCGCGCACAGCACTGACAGGGCAGGGGGATGGAGAGGGCCACCTCCAACCACCAGGGCAGCCAACCAGCAGAGTGAACAGACAGAGGCACACTCACAAAGGGCTGCCTTCCTGTCCCCCTCCTCCTTTCCCTCCTGCAAGGTGAACTCCTCTGCCTGAGTCCCTCAGTGACCCCCTGCAGGCAGCTAGGAGCACAGGTCCCACAGAAGCCCTGGTGGGGCTTACCATCCCACACGCCCACAGGTCTGCTCAGAGTGGCTTACCAAGGCCAAGGGAAGTCCCCTTGTGCCTAGGGACACTGAGGACAGGACAGAGGCTGGAGCTGCCTTCCCCAGACAGGGCATTCTAAGCCTCGGCCTCTGGTCCACTGGCAGGGCCATGACCAAAGGGCATGAGTTGTGGGACCAGGGAAGGCAGGAGAGACTGAATAGGGCTGAGGAACACTGTGGGTGGAGCTGATGGCTGTGTCCAGCCAGGATGGGGAGGCCCAGGTGAGTGGATGTGTCTGTGAGGTGGGCCCCAGCCTGGGCACCAGCCCTCACATGGGGCCACACAATAGCCAGAAGGAAGAGCCCCTAGCTCCCCAGATGGAAGGGGCCACAGAAGTGGACTGAATATGTCTAGTACCCCAGAGGCTAGCACGGGTTTCCTTCATCAGACACTACGTGCTGACCCTGTTCTAAGCGATTGGCAAACACCCTCCCCCTCCTTCTCTTCACCGAGCTGGTTGCTCTGGCTGGCACCCCACCCAACCAGATCGAGTCCCTGATCTTCTCTGACAGGCACTGTGCCCAGGACACTGACCTCTACTTGCTGCACACCTTGAACCCCTGGCACCCAGCTGTGGGCTCTGGAAGTGACGAGCACCAGCAAGTCATGAGGGGGCCTGACAGGGATCCAGTGTGGATGCACCTGTGTGGCTCCAGAGCCAGGTGGGCAAGGAAGAGGGACTCTAAGATGCCAACTCTCAGGCCTCTGGATCCACCTGCCACATACCCACTGCCCTGCCCCGGCCACCAGCCCCTTCGACCTTGTTGGGAGAAAGGGTAATCACTTCCTGCTCCTGCCAGCCAGCTGTGCCTCATGGTCCCTCTATTTCCTTCATTCTGCCCTCATTGTGACCATTGAATAAATGAGGCCTAAATCCCTAGAGCAGGAAAGGCTTGGGGGATAGGATTGCATTGTCTCATGAAGCCAAGGATAGTTCAGGCCTGGGCCCCAAACCTCAGCCTGAAGACTAAATCCTATGACCAAGGCCAAGGTTGCTCAGTGAGAGAGTCCTGTGAAAACCCCTGGCCAAGTGTGTGTGAGCTTCCATCACCATTTTAAACCAGTGATTCTCACTAGGGCAATTTTGCTCCCTGGGAAATATTTGTTAAAGTCTAGAGCCATTTCTATTATAAAAACTGGAAATGGGGTTTACTACTGGTAGCTAATGGGTAGAGGCCAGCAGTGCTTCTTAATATCCTACAATGACAGGATAGTCCCCACAACAAAGAATCATCCAGCCCAATAGCACCAAGGTTGGGAAACCCAGGTTTCCTTCCTCAGACAACCACAGTGTCCTCTTAGAGGACACTGGCTCTATTACTGGTGATGAGGCTGAGGACCCAAGAAGACCAAGTTAGAAGAAGCCAGTGTCCAAATCCAAGTGAATGTTTGCCTCCAGAGTCTGGCACAGTACAGAGTAGGTACTTATTGACTTGACTCAGTCTCTGGCTACTCTCAGAGGGTCTTTCAGCTGAGGTGAGCTCTATGATGATGAATCCTAGGGACTCCCTTCCCAGAAAGATCTGGAAGAGTCTCGGTGAGTTCTGCCCAGGAACGCGCACATGTGCCACATCCAGCCTCACACACTTTCAGGCAGAGCCTGAGCTGTGTCTACTTGGTTATTAACCACCCCTCATCCGCAGGTCAGCTGGCCTCAAAGGGATCCCCTCAGAAAGCCCCGCACTCGCTCTGACAATGCTGTTGCTGGCCCTTTGCAGAAGTGCAAGCACTTATCCTTTGCAAAGGGATGTGATTGCAGAGGTAGCTCCTGGCCACCGTCATCTGTTCTGCTGTCCTCCGGAGAGAACAGCCTGGATCAGGCCACATGGGAGAGTTTTAAGAGGAAGCCACCTATCAAAGTGGAGGTTGGAGAAGTGGTTCTGGCTGTGCCTGATGGGGAGCCAGGGGCATTTCTGGCTGGGGCCACAGACACAAGATCCCGTGCGAAGGGTCAGAGACCTACAAAGGGCAAGAGGACTTGGTTGATCAGAGCCATTACCCTATGGCTGGAGGCACAGTGAACCAAAAGCCAGCCCCAAAACTGTCCACTCAAGGAAAAGGAGAAGCCAGATCCATGACTCAGCCTGCGGTCAAGAGTGGGGCCAGGCCCTGAAGGATAAGTGCAACTTGGGGGCCAGCTGGCATCTGCTCTCCGTCTTTGTACATGACATCAAGGCAGCCATTCAGGAAATTACAGAAAAACTCGAATCAAAATCCATGGCACAAATGAAGGGACTCTCACAGAGGGACTGCTTGCAGAGACGCAGAAGCTGGTGAGTCACCCAAACTAACTCTATGAGGAAGGGGTGACCACAATTAGGGTTTAAGGAGGGACCATCCCGCAGGGTACAAGGGCAAACTGCTACAGCTGGTGCAGCACCCAAGAAGGAAGAGAGACCCCAGCCTCTCTCCCCAGACCCTCTTGCCTCCAGTGAGAACCGCCCTTTGGGGAAGCCATAGGGAGAGCCCAGGCATCTGCCTTTCCAGGTTCAGAAAAGGACAGAGAAAGAAACTGAGAAGGCAGAGGGATGGATAATAACCAGAGTGAGAAATGAGCACCAACCCTGAACTAGGCTAACCACACTTTGGTTCTCCCATGATTTTTAATCCCAACTAGAAAGACAGAAGAATGGAGGGAAACCCATTCACTCACAGCGGTGCGAAGCAGCGTTCACCCAAAGCCCTCTCACCTTCCCACCATCCTCCATCTCAGGACCAGGTGGAGCCTGCCCGTGAGCAAAGGTTGTCTCTGAGAACCTCCCACAGGTGGCTTTATACAGGGTCACAGAGACACCTTAAATCACGCTAATGAACCATGAGAATCTCCTGCACAGGGTGCTAGAAGGAGAACACACCATTGCGATGGCCAAAGGGGAGACCTTTTTATTCCTTTTCCCCAGAAACTACTCGATAAATGCTTTTAGTATCTTTTTTAAATAAAAAAGGAAAGAAATGTAAAGGGGCATATTAGTACTGCTCCCATTTTCAATTAGACCAAATGATAGTGTTAAAAGCTATTAATAAACTACCCAGAGTGGAGGTCACTGGTGGAGGAGGACATCAGGGAAGAAATGGCAGACCACAGAGGGCACTTCTGCCACACCAGAGATCTCTCCTCCCCCTCCTCACCCTGCCTTGCCTCCAAAGCTTCCACCATGGGGCCCATTATATTTCTACAGTGTTTGGAAAAGCAGGATGCATTTGCTAAGATTTGAGGAAAGGAAAGTCTGGCTGCACCCACCATGTCTGCTCAAATCCAGGAAGAAACTAGATCCTGATTTGGAGTTGAAGTAAGTAAGTAGCTGGTTCTGTTGGAGAAGATGGTCACATGGGCCAAGGCCAGCCATTCTGGATGTCATGCACAATCTGTCTTGAAAAGAGTCTTAGGATTTATACCTCACTGGGAAAAGTGGCTGGATTGATTAGTGATGGCTGGCAGGAAATGACTTAGAGGGTGGTGGCATGCTTGTACTTTACCCACCATTCCTGTCCTCATCCTGTTGGGAGAGTGACTACTCCCTTTGGTCCATTCACCAGCTGGAGGTGGCTCCCACTCTGACTCTGCCCGAGTGAGCAGAAACCCTCCTGCCTGCCTGCCTTCATCCTGAGCCTGGCTTCTGGGTAGACGAGCCCACAGGACGGGGATCTAGATGCTACATTTCTTCTCAGTGCCCAGCTCAGCACCAGGACCTGGTTTGTTGTCCCAGGGATGGGACTTTGTTTTTCCTTTCAGAGACTTTCAGGCCAGGATTGGGACTCACCCTCCCAGGTCCATCTGGTTTCACAGTCTGAGCCCTATCCCCCTGGATTCATGCAAGGGTTTTCTTGTGCGCCTCCAGCCTCCCTCCAGCTACCCCGACTTGGTCTCAGAATGATCTCCACAAAACAGCCCTGACTGTGTGGCTCTCCTGCTTGAAGTCCCTCCGTGGCCCCCACTGCCCCATAGGAGGTTTGCCTCCCAATCCTGTCTCCGAGCTCTCCCTGGGTTTACTGGGTCTTCCAGTCACTCTGAACTCCTGTGTGCTGTGACCATGTCATGCATGGGACACCTCCAAACCCTCTGCTTGGAGGACCCCTTTCCCCTCCACTCCTGCTAATCCTGAAAGTTCCAACTCAGAGGTCAACTACCCCCCTAGGGTGCAGATTGAGCTGCTCTCTGGGATCCCAAAACCCCTTGCACCTGGATCCTCAGTGTCTGTGGGCACTTCTCTCTCCCCCACACGACTGTGGCCAATGACATAAACTACCATCACTGGAGAAAAAAGGTGGGGAGATGCCCCAGCCGGACCCCAGAGGCAAGGCCTTCACTGCCCCTCACCCTTTCCCTTCACTCTTTCCCATGGCTCAGATTTCCATAGCCACTCAAGGACACCAAAGAACCCAGTAGTCCAAACAGAGTTTAGAAATTTCCCTAACTAGGACCACAGGGGCATTTCACCTGTTGTCCTTTCCCTATGTCCCTCAGGAGGGAGGAGTCCCTGCAATTTGGACTCAGGACTTTCCCTGCATTCTCCATCCCTCATCTATTCCTCAGTCCAGAAAGCTGATCTTAGAACTGCTGAGGATAGGCCAAGACCTGGGGACTAGGATGGAAGTAGGTGACCAAGCTGCATGACCCTGGAGAGGGACCCAACCCAGGATGAACAAGAGTTGTCCCGCTCCCCCCCAAGTTTCTAACAACTCCCACCCACCATGATTGATGGTGAGCAGATGCATTGGGTCCCCCACCTCTCTTCCCGCAGAGGTTTTTTTGTTAGGTTTTGCTAAAGCAACCTGCAAATTAATTTAATATCCTCCTTTGGTTGGGAGCTATGAAGCTGGGCTCGGGGCTGATGATGCATGAACCATCGGTGGCAAGTATTTAATCTCTGGACAATGGATAGAGATGTTAGTGCACGCCACACTAAATTCTATTTACGCTGCCTATTAAGGGCAGTCAAGCTGAAGGGAATTGGTGCACATTACAGGCCCTAATGGGAGAGGAAGCTCCACAACAGTACATTAAAGGCGGAAAATGAATTAGGAGGGGACGGTAGAGGAGAAAGCAGGCAGGCCGAGGGCCTGTCTGGAGATAACTCTTCCTGACAGCCTGGCGCACACGCCCAGCCCCACTGGTCAGTTTCACTGAGGAGGGGACTGCCCGTGGTCCTCCAGACTTTAGCTGTGAGTACACCCTGCTCAGGGCCCAGGAACGTGGGAGCTCTTCTCCCGCAGGTAAAGACCGCAAAGGGGCTGGAATTATCTCAGGCCACCAACTCAGCCTCCCTACCTACTCCAGGTGGGTCCATCTGAAGATGGGCAGTTCTCCATCTGTCCAGGCTCACCTAAACTTCCTCTTCCTTCATAGGCAGCAAGTGGGCAATAGCCATTAGAGGTGGGTCAGTGGGCTGCTGCTGCTGCTATCACATCACTGCCCAAATCTGGAGGACAGTGAGTGGAGTGCAGTGGACTACAGCTATAGGACTCTGGGCAGGTCACATGACCTTTTTAAGCCCCAATATCTTCAACTGTAAAGTGACAAAGTGACACCTTTTCCAGGATCATGAGAGCTTAAGCCTGGGCTCACACAGCCCCTCAATCCTGCTCTTTTCTATATATCCCCCTCCAGGGTCTTGTGCCTCCAGAGTTCCACAGATGGCTGTGCACAGAGAGGGCACCAATCTCCACTTGCCCAAGGTCACTCAGCAGGTAAGCACCTCGGCCAGGATGAGCACCAGATCTATCACCCATCACACTTCCCTTCCCGACATCCTTCTTATAAACAGGTGATTCCTGGGGTACTGGGGACAATCCAATGAGGCATTCAAGCTCCTCAAAACCAGACAGCTTACTCTGGGGTCTGTAGGATGTCCCCAGCACTCTGCTTCCTGCAAACTGGAGGGGTAGAGTGCCATGTAGCAGAGGAAGATGTAGAGGCTGCAGAAAGAGGTGACGCCAGCAGAAGGGTGGCATTGCTGGGCTCATCAGTGAGGGGCAGCAGGGTAAGGTGGCTCAGGCTCCATCTAACAGGATGAGATGTTAGAGCAGCACCATCATGGGAAAGTGTCCACAGCCAGAGAGCCCTACATCCAGGCCTCCAGAGAGATTTGGGCTACTGGGAAGAGGGACAATGACAATCTCAGGAAACTGCCCAAACTATCAGAAATGAATAATAAGCCACCACCTTCAGAACTCCTTAATACATCCACCTTCCCTACTTTCATGCCTGCCACTCTGTCACCACCCTCTTCCTTAAGCATATGCTCCAGTAACACTGAACTACTCAAGTATGCACCCTGACATTTCACACCATGCCTCTTCACGTCCTGTTCCCTCTGCTTGAAATATTCTTCCTCATATCTCCTGGCCTATTCCTATTTGTCCAGTAAGACTCCACCGCCTCTCTAGGAAGTCTCCCAGGAAACCCAGAGGCTGATTCAGGTGCTCATCATGTATTCTGCCACAGTGCGCTGTGCTACCTTCATTGTACTGCTTATAGTCAGGGTGCATCTCTCTGGTTCATTTCATATTTCCAGTTCCTAACACAAGACAGGCACCTGGTGAAACCCAATGAATATCTGTTGACCTGAATTGAAATGGTTCATTGGTTCTGGCCCGCCATTCTGTGCAGATGTTCTATAACCCCTGTCATGAATATTACATTTATACAACACCGTCATTAGGTATAAAAGCTAAGAATTATGTAGGTGATTACATACCACTATCACCAAAGAGCTATACTTGTCACAAAATAAAAGAATTACATATTAACCATGGTTAATATAGCAGAGAAGCTAAAGCAGTATTCTGAGGCAAAGTTGTAGTCCTGACTGCATCTACTAGAAAACAAGAAGGACTAAAGATAAGTATCTCAAATAATTTCTGGGTAAATATGAAAGATTAAAAATATATGTCCAAGATTCCAAAAATTTTTACTACTCCCTTTGCTATTTTTTCCATCCTTAAGGTTATGGTTTTTAAGGAAATTCCTTTGGAGTTGTTTTCACTGTGGGCTTAGAAAGGAGTTAGCGTCCTTCCCTGATATGGTTATGCAGCAGTCCCAAGAATGTGTCAATCAGATCTCTAACTGCAGGGTGCAGTGCTCTGACTTCATCAACACATTCACTTGCAGCCCCAGCTGAGCATATTAAATACTAAGATAGATCCATTCTTGAAAGACATGAGACTCCTATAACAGATGATTTGACAGAATCCTCCATTGACTTTGTGGAAACTTTTTCAAACTATACCATTCTAGTTCTTCTTTTCTACCCAAACTTCCTCCCTTCCTTCACCCCTCCAAAGTGGTTAGACAGGCACCATGGTCTGATAGTTCTCCTAACCTCCTCCAGTACCCTACCCATATTTCCCTAATGGGTGTTTTCCCCAATATATCTCTTGCACATTTAATCCCATCTTGCCATCTACCTTTTAAAGGACCCAAACTAATACACCCAAGAAAACTTGGTCTTAATCCAGCAATGAGAATTGCTCAGAACCAACCTGATTCAGTGGAATTTCCAAGGCATAAGGATTGGAGGCATCAAGTACCACTGTAAGTGCATGGCAGAGGGTGGGTAGAAAAAGATCTCAAAGAAGGAGGTTCTATCCATAGTTTAGAAAAGTAATTGGCACATAACCCCATCGTTCCTTAGTATTGAAATCCACACATGCTCAAGTCCCTCCTACAGAATGGTCTAGTATTTGCATATCACATACACACATTCTCCTATATACTTTAAACCATCTCTAAATTAATTATGATGCCTAATACAATGCAAACATAAAGTAAAGTTATTCCATTGTATTGTTCAAGGAAAAATGACCCCCCCCCAAAAAAATTTGTGTATGTTCAGTGCAGATGAATTTTTTTGTTGTTGTTTGGTTGATTCTGCAGATATTTACAACCAACCGCAGTGGTTACATAAATTTTTGATGAATAACAAATAAACATAATTTGTTTTAAAAAATCTTTGGCGCTGGGTATTGAACCCAGGGCCTTGCATGTGCTAAGCACACACTCTACCACTGAACTGTACCCCCAACCCCTAAAATACTTGAAAGAAGCTGTCTGATCCTTAGATCTTCTCCCTTCCCCTTTTACAAATAAACAATTGCCCCTGCCCAATCTCAACAGGTGAGTGAAAATATTTCTCCAGGGTATAACACAAAGGAGCTCTAGATAAGGACACCAGGCAGGGTTGAGAACAGGGCTCTTTACAGAAACAGGAAATCAAGTTAACTTGCACACATCTAATGGGGAGACTGGCATGCCCTTCTCCCACCTGACTCTCAGCTCATTGACAGCCAAAACTTCACCTCCCAGTAGGAGATTGAAAGAATCTTCTCTAGGAACCTAGCCATCCACAAAAACTGTAAAACGGTGGCCTCCAAGGTGGTTGAGGTGAGGAGATTGATGGGTGATGGCTAAACTATACGGAGTTCCTTCTGCAGGTGATGAAGATATTCTAAATTCATCGTAGTGATGCTTGTATAACTCTGTGAATATATCAAAAACCATTGAATCAGGCCCTTCCATGGGTGAATTTCATGCTGTGTGAATTATATGTCAATAAGACCACACCTTCATACATACACATAACATTGTATATATGAAAACTCTACCTATATCTAAAACCATAAATACATATAACTTTATGTATATATACATATATATACACACACAACTGTTTCATATGCATGAGAAGATATATATCTTCAAGAAAACAAGAAAAGAAGCTACATAAATGAATGTCAAATAATATAAAAAGAAACATTCAGACACGTGAAAAGAGATCTTAGGAATTTAAAGTATAGCAGAGTTTAAATAAAGCACTCAAAAGGAGATTCAGAATATAAATATGTTTCCCATCAAATAAGAAAAAAAAAAAACAAAGAAGTGGAAAATAGGAGAAAAAAGATGAGAAAATTAGAGAGTCAGTCAGGGATGTCCAGCATCCAAATGGTGGGAGTTAGGAAGAGAGGAGCAGAGACAATGGAGAGAGAAAGACACCGAAATTACTCAAGAGAATTTCCCAGAACCGAAGAATGTGAGTTTCCATTGAAAGAGTTTCTAAAGAGGATAAAAATAGTCCCATGCCCGGCATGTTATAAGGAAGTATCAGGAAGATGTCAGGAACCTAGTTACAAACAAAAGATCTTACAAGTCTCTAGAGAGAGTGCAGAGATGGGAGAGAAATCAGTTGAAGGACCAGAACTCAGAAGTGCTTCAGACCTCCCAACTAGAAGACAGTGGTACAGTGTGTATTAGCTATCTATTGCTGCATAACAAAGTAACCCAGAACAGCAGCCTAAAGCAATAATAAGCATTGACATCTCACATAGTTCCTGTGGATCAAGAACACAGGAGTGGAATAGCTGGGTGACTGTGGCTCAGAGTTTTCATGAGGTTATCATCTGAAGGTTTGAGTGGGGCAGGAGGACCCACTTCCAAGGTGCCTCACTCATGGAGCCAGAAAGTTGATAATTGGCTGTTGGCAGGAGGCCTCTGTTTCTCTCTAAAAGACAGCTTACATGTCCTCATGGCATGACGGCAGGCTTCCCTCAGAAACGGTGATCCTAAGAGAGCAAGTCAGAAGCCACATCTCTTATGGTGACCATTTCTGAATAACCCATTGGCAATAGAGGTCATCCCTCTTAAATACGGGAGGTGACTCTACAAGGTATGAAGAGATACAAGAGATCAGAATTCTTGAGGACTATTTTAGTAACTGGTAACTTAAGAGTGGATTTTAAAGTACAAAGAAAAATACATTCTAAATAACAAATCTACTGCCAGGAAAACACTCAAGCGTAAGAATAAAAATGATATTTTCACACGAGAATTTGTTGAATTTGTTTTACCTCTTAGGTGCCTCCTCTTAAAACAGTTAAGGAAGGTACTCCATAAAAATGAGTCACCAGGAAAGAGGAAGACGAGATTCAGAAGACCAGAAATCCAAGTCGGAGTGAATGATGGGAAATCGCCAGCAGGATGGTAGAAGGAGGGCAGAGGAAGACAGCTGGGCACTGGGCATGGAGGGGGTGACCAGGCCAGACTGGAGCAAGCCACAGCCCCTGGGGGTTTCTCCTGAGGAAGAGATGGTTACAACAGCTGACATGTCTGAGTGTCTTGTTGGTGATTTGAGCCACTAGCAAGGAGTCTGGGGTTGAACCCATGATAAACAGTGTCAATCTATGCTTCAAAATGCAAAAGGACAAATATTAACTTCAGGGAAATTGCAAGTCCTGTGGGAAAACAAAATTCATAACATTTTCCTACCTGGCTCTGTGATGAAGAGTGCTTACGTAGCTATAACAATATAAATGTTAAACATTGATCTTAACAAAGCTATGATGTAACTATACTTGAGGATGGGAATACATGAGAAAGACCTACGAATGTGGTCAGGGACAAGAAAGAAAAGAAAGCTAAATCCTCATCTCCCGTGATGTACTGCTCACACCTAAAAAGTACAGGAAGTTCCAACATGAACACATTTTATTGAAACACAGCGTTAAATACAAAATATTCTAAAAGAGGGGGAGGCAAGTGTCTCTAAAGAAGGAGAAATGGGGATGACACTCCTAAGAGGTTTGTAACAAATCCTGTAGGACTCTGAGCCTTTAAGATCCGAACAACAACAACAACAAAAAAAGGGAAAACTGAAATTGCCTACATAAAAATAACAGTAAACCATAATACAACAAATAGAGATACAAAAATAAAATGTGTTCATGGATACCTGCTTTCCCTAGACCCTCCCGCAAATGGCCTCATCTCCTCCTCCAGCAACCAGGCTTTGCAGTAAGACAGGCTGGGGTTGGTAGCTCACCTTGACCTCTGACCAGCAGTACATACATGGGTTTGGGAAGTCCTACCTCCTCAGCTTCAGTTACAGTAGAGACTGATATGGAGAGAGCGCCAGAGGGAGAGAAGAATGCAGACGAAGGACAAGTAAGATAATATACATGAAGAGTGTCTGCCATGTAACATGCTCTCAATATGCTGGCTAGTTTCTTTTGTTTTTCCTAGTGTCGTTGGGAGAAATGAGGAAGAAAGAGGAGGAGGAGGAAGTGAAGGAGAAGGAGAGGAAAACTTAATGGTGAAAATGATACTGGTGATGTTGTGAAGTGGGGTTGGGTATTATCTCATTTAAACCCTGTGGAATGCACACTCTTATTATAGCCATTTTACAGATGAGGAAAAACAGAGGTCTGGGGGCCTCTCTGCCACATCCCGCATGGATGAGAAAAGGGTTAACTGCCAGAGGAGGATGATATACTGCCAACGGCAGTATATCACTCAATTACCCAAAAAACTTACCTACTCCATAAACACACAAGAGCCAATACTCTTTTTAAATGAGAGGGGGCGTGACAGGGCTGGCCATACCAGCTCTGGCCTCTTACAACAACAACTCGCCCAACTCTCTTTTATTTATAATACACAGGTAAAGGGGGCAAGGACTGGGAGGAGCTTCTGTGATGGACAGGATAGGGTGGAGTTAGGGGAGCCATTCTCTTAGGGGGAATATTCCAGAAGGAGACAGGGAACCACTCCTATGCAGCACCACATGCTTCCCGGCAGTTCCTGGAAGCCAGGCCTCTGCGTCCCATGGCTTAACCTAGTCTGATTCTGCTAAATAAGGACAGCTTCCCACACAGAGGCATGCCGAGGTTAAGAGAGTCATTTAAGGGAAAAAAAAAAAAAAAAAAAAAAAAGTTATCATAGGCCCAAGACTGAACCCAAACAGACAAACTTCAGACCCAAGGATATAATCCAGATGTGCTGCAGCATGTTCTTCAGTGTGTTTTGCTGTTGGTGTTACCAGCCAGAAAATAAATGGTCACCTGGACAGTAATTAAATATATGACCAGGCAACAAACTGGTAAAGCAAGTTAACAGGTTAATAGAGACAGTGCTGCACCCAGCTATGGGGGTCTCCGCAACCAATCCTTCCATGGAATAAATCGTGCCCCCTGGAGATGGAAGCATTGAAACTGCTCCCGGTGGAGGGGACACCCTGTTCAAAGACCCGAAGGCAATTGAGAGTGGTGAGAGGTGGCACATGGAGTCAGCTGGGTCTCACAGACCTTGCAGAGGACTTTCGCCTTTATCTGAAGGAAATGGGAAGCCCCTAGAGAACCTGAAGCAGAGGAGTGACATGATCAGATGGACATTTTAGGAAGATCAGGCCCAGAGAGGTGTGGAGAGAGATTCCCAGGACCAGGAGTGGCAGCAAGGAGACTTGAAAAGATGGTTATCTAGGTTTTCCAGAAGAGAAGGGCCATGGGAGGAGGTGGAGAGACACAGGTAAAGTCAAGAGAGAGACGCCCAAAGACCAACTGGCATTAGAGATGGCAGAAGTGACAGGGGTGAGGTCTAGGATGGAGAAGTGGAGGAAGGTGGAAAAAAATGGCGGCCTGAGTCTCAGGGAAGATGGGTGAGCCGTGCAAATTGCTTATAGGCATTATCTTCTCACCATGCTGGGATGTTCCCATGGGAGGGTGAAAGGAAGAGGGAAGAAGGAAGGCCAGCATGAGGCCCCTGCCTTTGACACCCCCTCTTCCTTCCCTCTTGGTCGCCCATGTCCATGGCCTGTTTCTTCAAGGACAACCCTGTCACAGCTGCCAGCAGCTCCCGCCCACCAGCTGCAACCCCACTGCTGGAAATTAAGCTGCAGCACTTACAGGACTGAATTATCAAAATCTCTTCTCATCCCAGGAACTCAGTGACCACACAACACCATTGGAATAAATCAGCCCAGTGCCCAGCAAGGCCATGCTCATTGCAGTGTGGAGTCTTCACCTGCCCAGACCCTCTGGCTCACCTCTGGGGCCTCCTTTTCACCTCCAGTTCCCAGGAGCCCTTGCAATTAATAGCTAATTAATAAACAAAACAAACCTACCAGGTGGAACAATAGGAAGTCATTCTTGGTCCACAAAGGCAAGTAATTATTTGGTGTGGGCAGGTTTGGAAAAAATCACTTCTGAGATAAATCAGTGGCTCTCCCCCATCCTGAGGGTCTGTTGGGGTGGAGGATGGCACCTCAAGATCAGCAAATTGATTTAAAGGAAAAATTAAGCCCAGTCCATCTCCTCCACCACTGATCACAAATGAGGGTGTTCCAAAGTCTTTATCCCAGGCTTGCTATGTCACATTGGGGATGGATGTACAATATTAACTTAAAAGATATTTATTGGAGCTGGGGACGTGGCTCAGTTGGTAGAGGGCTTGCTTTGCAAGCACAAGGCCCTGGGTTCAATCCCCAGCACTGCAAAAAAAAAAAAAAAAGATATTTATTATACACCTACCATGAATGAGCAGGTAGAGAACAGAGCAAGGCAGTCCTAACTCCCACTCTCTTGTGTCTCCATATTCTAGTGTTTAGGAGACAGACAATAAACAAGAGAAACAAGTGATAAGAACTTAGAAGACTACTGATAGGGTGGCTTCCTAAGGAGGACTGGACTGGGGGCCACTTGTCAGGGAGGAGGGTAGAGGAAGGGTCCCTGAACAGATGGCATTGAAATTGAGCCAGTTGTGCTCAGGATTAAAGGGAGAATGTACAAGGCAGAGGGAACAGCTAGTGCAAAGGTCCTGAGGTGGGAAGACTGTCAGCAATCCAAGAAATGGGGGCAGACCTGTATGACTAGAGTGGGGAGTGAGGAGTTCCTCAGGGAGCTGGCAGAGGCAGGATCAGGCCTCCATGAGAGCTATATTTTTGTTCTAAGCAAACTGGGAAACTGTTGGGGTTGGGGGTGTTGATTGGGAGTAACATTCTAGAAATATAAATGGACAGGCAGCAGGTGTTTGAAGTTTTCACATCCCTCTGGGCTAACTCCTGCCCAACCCCGAAGTCCTAGCGTGCCCCAGGCACTGACTTTGGTGAACTATGGCAAAGGATTCATTTGAAAATGTATCACTCTCACCTATCAACTTGGTATGTACTAAGTTGGAGAAACTGAGGCCTGGGCTTCTAGTGACCACCCACCGGTATGAACCAGATCTACGTGCACAATCTCATAAACACGTCCCCACAGCCTGATAGGTGGGTGGTATCATCCCAACCTGACACCCAAGGAAACTGAGGCACAGAGAAGTTAAGTAGTTTGCCTCAAGTAGCCCAGTTAGCAGGTGCTAGAGCCGGGGTTTCAGCACAGGTAGCCTCAGTCGAGTCTCATCTTACAGCTATGTCTTGAGCCTTCGTGCTTCAAATCATTTCCGGGAGCTTTCAGAGGGGGGCTAAGGGAGGAAAGGGGCTAAGGAAGGAAAGGAGCTATGCCCCCGTAGGGCCTGCAGAACACATCCACTCCAAGGAGTGGACCTCACTTTTCATAAAAATTTTTAAATTTTTCACAAAAATTATTTGACCTGCTTTTGAACAAATATGCTCACTTTCATCAAAATGTGGGTCAGATGGGAGCTGATATATTTGGAAACCTATAAGCAGGGTTCTCGTCCTGTCTTAGCAATCCTGTGGGTCAGGCACCACAGTGTAGCCAAGTAGTTGCCACCAGGGGCCAGTCTGGGGTGTCCAGAACAGAGTCCTGAACAGAAGGCAAGTGTCCTTCCCCTTCCCATCTGAGAAGCATTGCTGCTACAGATTCTTTGAGAGCCAGAGAGAGCAGTCCTTGGGGGATAGAGGCAGTGGCTCCCCACTTTGTCCCATCTGAGAGCCCAGTGGCTTGGTGAGACTCTTGCCACCAAAGTGGACCTCTGTGACCAAGAGTCAGATAGAAGGAGGGGAAGCCAGGCCTTTGGGGTTCACACTTGAGACCAGGGCAAAGTCCAGGCATGAGACACATTCTAAAATCCATCTGGCCCACGTTGAACTGTGGAGATGCGAACCTTCCCTGCTAACCTGGCAAGATGAAGAGGTCTCCTTCCTCCCACTTGAAGGTTCTTGTTCCCAATTAAACATCCTTCACCTTCCCTCCTCCTTCTTTGTCTCCCGGTCCTCCTCTTGACTTTTACCACTCCATTTCTGAGCTCCACTCCCTTCCAGACCCATCCTGCCCCTACCACAGGATCTCCCTGAAAGGTCCTTCATGGACTGAACCAGGAGTAACTGGGGCAGCTTCAGAAGGCACAAGAGGCCACCAGCACAACTCCCCTACCCTGAGGACACTCAGGGACTGTCCCCGTATGCAAAACAGCAGGCGCCTGAATTCATAATTGGACGTTCCAAAATGTAATTATGAAAGATGAAATGCTCCTCTCAATGAGAAGGCTGTAAATAGAATAATTAATTTTGTGTTTGCTTGAACAATTCTGTATTATGGACCTTACAGTGGAACTGAAATTAATTAAGTGCACCAGGATTTATGGAGGAGTGAAGAGAGAGAGAAAAAAAGAATTAATCCGAAGTAAAAGATAGATGAGTTTGGGAGTGTAATGATGTGTTAGCCTGGGGTATTCTTTAACAAATTTACCAGGCACGTTCTCGGTATAAAAGGCATGTATTGACAGAATTATCTCAACTAATACAGCTGCTAGTCAAAAAGAAAGTGAGAGGGAAGCCGATGGATTGGACCAGGGAGGTCCCTGAGGGATCTAGAGACAGGGGCTATTTTTGAGCTGGCCAGAAGGGGGTGCTACCCATAGAAGAAGGGGAGCAGACGGAGCAAAAGCCTCCACCCCTCAACAAAGCAGGGAATAGTAGAAAGGTCCTAAGTGTTCCAGGAGGAAAACCAGAAAGTAAGGGCTAACCAAAGGAGACATTCCTCAGCTTTCCCAGGACCCCAACTAGATTCATCCCTAGCCTTAGCAGTCTTTCCAGTCCCTTGTGCTCAGTCTATTTTCCCTCCCCTTGAACCTGAACAGGAAGTGATGCTGCATGACTTCCAGGGTTAGATCATAAAAGGCACTGTGGCTTCTGCCTGCACCACGGGAACCCAATCGCCATGCTGTGAGGAAGCCCAAGCCAGCTCATGCAGAGAGACTACATGGAGAGAAACCAAGGCTGCAGCCCACAGCCAGCATCAGCCACCAGTCTTGTTAGTGAATGACCCTTTGCATTCCAACTCCAGTCATCAAGTGTCCCAACAGACATCATGCAGTAGAGGCAGCCAACCCCACTGTGCACCATCTGAATTCCTGACTAAGGAAAACTGTGAGGAGTCACAACTGAGTGGAATCTAAGCCACTACACTCAGGATAATTTGTTATCAGACGTAGCCAGTTACAGAGCAAGCCCCCACTTAAAGAGAGGGGCAACCTCTTCCATCTGTTCTCTATATTAGAATTCCACACCAGATTGATTGATTGATTGATTGATTTGAAGATAAGCCACAAACTGTGGCTAAAAAACTTTGGAGACACTCTATTCTGGTGGAGGGGAAATAGCCCAAGTTTGGAGCTACACATTTCCATGTTGAATCCCACTTCAGAGCTTCCTGGCTGTATGGCTGTATGACTTTTCATATCTCTGAACCCCCTTCTCTTCATCAATTAAAGTGGGGGGAGTAATACTGACTCCCAGTTGGTAGGATCTTAAAACTGTGAAAGTGCCTAGCCTGTGAAGACAGCAAAGTGCCCCAGTTAAGAGTGAGTCTCCAGAGTCAGGTGGCCCTGGGTTCAAATTCCAGTGCTGGCCTTCCTGGCTGTGGGATCATACACTGCTCACTTCTGTGGGTCTCGGTCTCACCATCTGCACAGCGGAGATGATGAGTGAACCCAGTTCTTGGCATAGTGCAGGCCAAGTGCAATAGTAGGTGTTTGATGCTAGAGTGAGCGTTCCCACCCTTCCCTCCATGAGCCCAAACTGCTGAACACCCACAGGCATCAAAACAGAAATGGCCAAGCAGAATGTCAATGTGTCCACTCCAGTGTGCACAGATGCCATTTGTGAGACCACAGCCTCACACACCGAGCTATTGCACAGAATTCCAGGCAGACCCTGGACTGGGTTGACATCTGGACTGCAGCCAGACTCCAGACCACCAGGCAGGTTCCTCCCAAGCCTGCACCCTGGGTGCTGGTGAGCATCCCTGATGCAGGCTCCAGCTCCCCAGGGTGGTATTAAGCAGGCATTTAGATACCTGGCATGGAGCAGGGTGATGGATGGCTTTATTAACCCACCCAGGCGAAGCCACTGACAGTGAAGGACTCCCCTGTCAGGGAAGCGTCCCTTGCCCGCAGGCCCCCTTGCCAGCCTGCCTGACAGTCTGAGTCCCTGACAGATGGGTAGCTCCTGCAAGAATGGGAGGGCAGCGTGAGATGGGTCAGCATCCCTCCAAATGCCAAGAGTCCTTCAGGTCCAAGCCCCATAAGACTGAGTCCCACTGGGTCACCTGGCCCTGCAGGCCAGCAGTTGCCCTTGTCTCCCATCCTTCATCTTTACTGTGCAATTCAAAAGGCACCTTGTACCTTGCAGTCCCATAAAAGGTATCTACTGGTGCAGCCCGGTGCCACAGCCCTGCTGGCAATCCCTGATGGCATCTGCGGGCCTGATTCTGTGTTAAGCATGCCGCATACACTGTCCCATCAACCTCTCCCTGCCGCCTGGGAACAAGGGAAAGGCTATTTTGAGCACCATTTTGGAGAAGGGGTGAAATGACTGGCCCGAGGTCACATTGCAAGAATTGAGCCCATATCCATCCCCAACACCAGGCAGGAAGGAACTTCCTTGGAGTTTCCATGGCCCCCCATCCTCCTCCTACTCCAGTCCTCCAATGACTTTCCCACCCCCACACGGTCGTGGACTACACTAGGAAACCCCCTCTATTCACTCCCTGGGATCTTCTGCTCTCCAGGGCTGAGGCTGGAGAGGTGAGATCAAGGACGTGGAAGATTTAGTCGACTCCCATTTTTCCAGAGCCCCCAGGAACAAACACCTCAGACCTCCACAGACTTGACCTCCTCTGTGGCTTCCGGGAGTCAAAGAATTTACATCTGCCTCCCCCGCTGTCTGCTCCCTGCATCCCGTGACCACTGCTCCTGCCCAGGTCTTTTCCACACTCTTTTGCCCAGAGCAGAGGGGTCCTTCCATAAAACCCACACTTCATCCCGCCCTCCCTTCAGACACCTCAAGGGTTTCCTTGGCCCTCGGCATCAAGCCCAAACCCCTCAACTGGGCCCAGCATCCTTTGCAAACCCCACTGGCCCCTTTTCAGTCCAACCACACTAACCCCCGGGCATCTTCTTGCACCCCCTGGGGTCACCAGATCCTTCCCTCCACTCACAAGTCCCTCTCCTGATTCAGCATCTGCAACCTGGCTGCAGCTTCCTTTCCCTGGTCCCCCACTCCCTGACCCCTCTGCAGGCCCCCACACGATGCTTGGCAATCAGCTTCAGCCCTCCAGGTACATGGTCATTTACTCCTGTCACTTACTGCTCCCCACTTTTCGGTAAGTTCTTCAAGGACAGCTTCCCACCCAACAGGCTTGTGTCATCTTAGATGCTGAATAAATTTGAGTCTTTCTGATTTCCTATGTTGGTTATTGTTTCAAATAAAGCCTCTGCTCCAGCCGCTCTGGCAAACTTGGGCTGGCCTCTGCCATCCCTCAACCTCTGTGCAACCCACACTGTCTCTCCAGGTCCCGCTGCCCTGTGCTTAGTTTCTTGGGTCTACCTAGTTCACTCCCACCTTGGAGCTCAGAGAGCACAACTCTCAGCCTGGAGTCATTTTCCTGTTGTCCCCAGGCTCACTCCTACTCACCCTGCACAGCTCTGCTGAAATGTCACATCCTTAGGGAGGCCTCCTGCAATCACTCTTTTGAAATCAAGTGCCCTCATCTACATCATTAGAGTATTCTGTCATGGATTGATGCCCCAATGTTTAACCGTGCCCCCCCACCCCCAGACATACCCTTTGCCTTAAGACTTGACAGTCCCTCTCATGAAGCAGGTAGAGTCCATTTCCCCACTGCTGAAATCTCAGCTGACCTCATGGCTTGCTTTGGCCAATAGAATGAAACAGAAGTGATGGTGTGTTTGTGCAAAGTGTGGCTCTCAAGAAGCACCGTGTATTCTCAATTGTCCCTTGTTCTTCTGCCTTTACCAGGAGAGCACACCAGGCTGAAAGAATGAGACGTAGGCCCAGAGATGAGCTGCCCCACTCATGCCAGTTGAAGTTATCCCTCTGCCAACCTGCACCAACCCCCAGAAATATGAGTGCCCAGCCAAGGCCAGAGTGATCACCACATTGGGCTCAGTCTAACTGGCAGACTCATAAGTTAATTAAATGTTCAGTGTTTTAAGACACTAAGTGTGGGGCTGATTTGTTATGCAGCATGTTACAATAATCAGGAACTGATACACACCTGAAAGTTCCCTCCCAGCAGGTCACAATTCTGATTATCTATTTATATTTCTTATAACTATTTTCCCTCCATTGGACTCTAAGCTTCATCTCAGCAGATTCCACATTTATCCCTTTAGTTACTGGATTCCTTGTCCCAATGCAACACTTGACACGTAGGAGATGCTCCAAAAAACTCATGGAGTGGGTGAGTCAGTGGAGTAGCTGAGTGCTTGAGTAAGTGAATCCCCGTTCACCCCTCCTATGGCCTTTTTCCTCCACTCCCCTGCAACCAGACCAGAGCTGTTTCCAAAACCACCTACAGCACAGAGATTGTCAGAGCAACCATGGCTTCAGCACTGAGCTGAGCAGCCACTGGAGTCTGGTCTCCTGGCAGCTCTTTGTAAAAGAGCTGTTGATGAAAGTTATGCCCACCTGTGAGAGGCTCCTAGTCTTGGTAGCCATCCATTTCTTCCAGCCATCAAACCAAGGGCCAGTGGGAGAGAAGCCTTCGTGGGGAATCCCCACCAGGAACACATCAGCAATGCCCTTCCCACCTTGCCACCAAAGCTCAGCCCCTTCCTACTCCTCTCACTTCCCACCAAGCTGCTGGTCTTTGCAACCAACCACCCCCAGATCAAGTGAAAGAGGAGGGGAGCATTTTTTACATCATACCCCAAGGCACCTAATGTTCCC
Source organism: Glaucomys volans (assembly GCA_020662805.1). Lineage (NCBI taxonomy): Eukaryota > Metazoa > Chordata > Mammalia > Rodentia > Sciuridae > Glaucomys > Glaucomys volans. The sequence goes on from JAJEJO010000829.1 coordinate 180,368, forward strand.
CTCTGCCACATTCACTTCTTTGGCTACAATTATAAGATCTTTATACAAGCCATTCTAGAAATGAACTGACCCAGTATTGCTTTCCTGGTACCTACACACTCAGGGGTCAATAAAGAAGAAAACAATTCTACTTATTCCACTTATTCATTTATTTCTAAGTATATCCAACAAATATTTTATTAAGCACCTACTACAAGCTAATTCTAGAGATGGTCTGTGCAAATGACATTGGCCATCATGAAGCTTATAACCCAGTGGAAGAAATAGGCAATGAGCAGTTGAGTTAATATTAAAAGAAAATATCAGAATTAAAAGAATCACTGAGAACCACTGAGGGGAGTGAGGCTCCAGATAGGCTGTAGAGAGAATAGAGAATCCACAGCCCATTTGGGAAGGTCTGTTTGGTGGAATCTTTATCTCCATAGTCCAAAAGGCAGCCAATTTTATCAGTGACCCAGAAAGTATACTATTCTTCCACTCAGCACATAGTCAAAAAACACTTACTGTGTGCACACCTGTTCTCAAGTGGCCTGACCTAATGTCTTGTGACTCTAAGTGAGGCAGGAGGGACTGGAGTTTAGGACAAGCAGCATCTTCTTGAGGGTTCTTTTCATGCCAGACACAAGCTGTTCAATTTGGTGCGTATTTGTTCCCTGGGTCCTCATGGTGCAGCCAGGAGGTAGTCACTAAGGTAATTCCCATTTTACCGCAGCTCAGGGAGTCCTCACAACACATTCAGGAAGTGGTGCAGCTGGGATTTGGATCCGTGCCCACATGTGGCTTTTATCCCCTGTCATGCTCCCTCTCCACCTCTTGTGAACTGAACCAAATAACCAGAATTTAAAACATTTTTTTTACAAAAATTTGAAAATGTAATTCCAAGAAGAGTGCTTGACGATAATAATAGAGGCAATTGCTCTTCAGAATTGAAGGAGCTCTCCACGCCCCTGTCCATCACCCAGCTGAAATCTGCATGCAGTTTCCCTTTCCCCACCATCTGTGGTCCTCAGGTATGACCTCGTCCAGACCCACTCCTTGCCAAGAGCCCCCCCATGGAGGCACCAAGGTACATGCCACCTGCCTGAGTCTTGGGGGCAGCTACTTTTTTCTGCAGTATTCCTTCCATACAGAAAGCATGATTAAAACATCTTTTACAAAATGCATTAATTCCTAGACCAAGATAAAAATTCCATTTGACACAAATAGATTTTCCATGGTGAGTTAGCACTGCGTTGAGGGTAATGGATGGGGGAGGGAGAGGCATCCCACCCATAAATCAACAGGGGGATGGGAAGGGGGAAAGGAGTTGATGGAGAGGAGGAAGAGGCACTGGTGAGTTTCAACCTGTGAGAGTGAGGCCCCCTCCCTTCCCCCAGTGCTTAATGATCTCATCAGGGGTCCAAGATCGATTCTCAGACTTGTTCATCTATCCCCTTCTGCATCCATTATTTTAATAGCATCCACACAGGACCGTTTGACATTTGCATCAGGCAAGCATTAATGGGAAGTTTGTTTGGGAAGTTAGAAATGGAGGAGAAGCCGGCACCCGTGTTTGAGGCCAGGGCAGTCTGAAGAGGAAAAATGCAGAGATTGGGAGAGCATGGGAGGAGGAAAACAGCAACCAATGGTACTGTCCAAGTGGGACCCATGTGGCTGAGTGTCCCTTCTCCTTACAGCATCTCCTTCCCCCGACCCCAGTGCCTCAACTTCTTAGCAGATCAATAAATGCAAAACTAAAGCACGTGGACTGAGCAAGAGGAGTCCATATAGACAGTCATTCTAATTCATCCCACAAACCCCTCCCAGAGGCTCATCTGAGCCACACACAGCTGGGCTTGGGGGATCCAGGACTGCCCTCAAGGAGCTCCAATCTAGAGAAATGAGGAACCCAGTTTCCGCTCAGGGCACTGAATGTTGTGCTAGAAGTAAGCAAGGGAGGACATGGCCAGCGATTTCCAGCAGTAGGAATTCTTAAAATGAAATGCTAAGATAAATAGGAATTTTCCAAGCCCACTGGGTAGATACTCTTTTTTTGGCAGAGGGACCAGTGTGTGGAAAGACATGGAGCACAGAACAAACAGGTGCCTTTGGTAACTACAGGAAATTCAGAGCCTTGGAGAGTGCAGAACTAGTAAAGAGAGGTCCATAGCATACTGTCAAACCACCCAGAAAAAAATTTATATATATATGCACACATACACACACACAAAGATGAATATGGTAGTGTGTCGACTCTGAGGGAATCTGAGTAAAGAGTACACAGCAATTCTTTCAAGTATTTTTGTAACTTTCCTATAAATCTGAGATCATTTCAAGTTGTTTTAAAGTTTTTTTAAATTACCTAATCCCACTGGGATCCACCTTATCTCCTTTTTCAAAAATGGAATTAAAAAATTCTAGTTCATTGCAGAGACAAAAAAAAAATATTAACTATTACCAGCACAAGAAATGACTCTAAGGAGCTTATCAGGAAAAGATCTTGGCCCTGAAGGGTTTCCTGGATATTTTCTCCTTGGCAGGATCTTGAATTCCTTTGGGAACTGACTCTTGGGAATCTGTCCCTCATCTTGTTGCTGCAGGGCACTCAGCCTACCAGACGTGGCCACCAGGGGAGGCAGCTCTTGGAATCTCATCTCCTGTGGATCTCAAGGCTGAATTTGGCCTCAGGATTCCCTATTTCAAGAGGATGCAAAAGCTGAACATTGCCAATACCAGAGTTTGGAAAAGAGACAGGAGGGAGTCATTGCTGGAGGGTGTTAAGGTCAAGGCCTGGATTCCAGCCCTGGTGCCACCATCTGGACAATTCCCTCACAGTCTCCAGGCCTCACTGTCCTCTTTCTCCAGTGACAGGAGGAAATCATTACCTGTTACTGCCTTCGTTTACTTATTCACTCACCAGGTGGCCTTTACTGTCCACCCTCTGTGACCAGATGCTGGTGAGTCACTGGGGTAGAGGAGAGAATGGGACAGATATGGTCACTCAGGCCTGGAACTGACCACCCTGTGGGAGAGAAGGCAGCAAACACGTGCAGATAGGCAAAGGAAGCTTTGCAGACTGAGGCAAGTGTTTGGAAGAAGCAGTGGCAGGCCATGACAAGAGGGAGGGTAGTATCTACTTGGTAGGGGACACTTCTCTAGGGCAGTGACACTTCACTGAGACCTGAAAGCTCAGAGGTGCCAGCTGGGTCAAAGGGCCTTCTTGAGATCATTCCCAGTAAAAGGCCATGAGATGGTGAGTGCCCCTTCCTTCCCTCCTCTCCTTCCTTCTCACCTGTACCCAGTGCAGCCAGCATTCAACTGAGGCACAAGAGTCACTTTTCCAGAAAGGCTAGCGGCCTCCTGGGTGGGCTGGGCTAAGTGACCCCCAAAAAGCTCCCCCACTCCATCTCAGGATGCCTCAAGGCCTTGTGCACCCAGGGGCTACACCAGAATTCAGAGAGAAAAATGCGAAACTCCCTCTCCAGCAGGGTGTAAGATGCTGTCAGTTCCCAGAGGTGACACCAGGGAGGATGCCAAGCAAGCTGCCTTTGGAGGTACCCTGCCCACTCCACAGCTGGGCAGCCTCTCTAAAATGACCATCCAAGGGGCTGGCAGAAGTCACTGGGTGGATACTCCAGCCCCTCACAAGCTGGAGTAGAGAACACTGCAGTTCTTCTCTCTCATGAGGCCCCTTCAGGCTGAGCCCCACTGTCCTGTACTTAACGCTTCCTATAGTAACCTCCTTCCTTCCCTGGCCCATGTCCCCAGTCCCATCACTCTTTCCTGGGGTCACCTCCCAAATAAGCCATTTAAGTCCACATTCTGGTCTCAGAGCCTGCAGAGGGGGAATCCAATGTGGGAGAGTGCTCAAGGACTGTGAGCTCTTCCAGCTCATTGTTCTACCCCCAACCTCTCACCTGGAGTCTGTGGTAGAGAAGATGCTTTATAACCATTTGCTGAAGGAGAGATGGACTTCACAGAGTTGGGCAAGAATGAGGGCTGCTATTGGATCCAACCCTGCTCAGGAAAGCCTGGGGGAGCCCTAGCCTCTGCACAGAGGAGGCTCCACTGATGGGACCAGAGAGCCCGCACTGCCAACCATCAGGAGAGAGAGCTGGCCCAGCAGGGGGGCTCGCTTGTGGGATGCTCTCTCCTCTCTTCTCTGCTCTGCAGAGGAGCCAGCTCCGCTGGGCCCTGTTCACCATGGCGAGTGTGCAAACAGCCGCAACACAGGGGCCATCTCGGTTAGTTCAGGAAAGGTACAAGAGCATGACAAATATATGTAATTTGTAAATTGGCCAGCCTTTTGCAATAATTTAGAGGCACTAGTTAGGAGCAATAGAAACCCCCCAATTACTGATGTTTAAGGCTGGCACTGTTGCTGGCTGAATATTTCATGCATAAATGAACTTCCACTAGGCCACCCGCTGCTTCTGATGAGGCTCTTGCGGGCTTTATTGCCCGGCGCCCAGCAGGGTCCCGCCAATGGGCCCCATGACGGATGACGCATGGTTTTACGGTTTAAATAATGCAGCGTGGGACAGGCCCAGTGCTGGTGCGCTTTATTTACATATCAATTGAGTGGCCACTCTGAATATGAAGAAATATGAGAAAGGAAGTCGCTGACACTGAATATTTCATGGCCCTGAACCCCGCAGGAAGCAAATGTCCCCTGCCCAGAGCTGGGTCTGGCCATAGGCACTAATAGGCCAGGGAATGGGGCGAGGGCAGTCTCCCGAGCCAGGAGGGATGCTGCTAACTGGAATCGATGAGCCCCTATCATCAGGACACAGAACGCCACAGCTTTTTCAAGTCAGCAAAATATCCGCTTCCTGGCTCTAGCTTCCGGTTCCCAGAAACTTGCGCAGAAAAGGGAGTCCATTCAAACTGCCGCACAATGACTTCCCAAGCAGGTGGATGGAACAGAAGCCAGCAGAAGGCAGAGTGGCAGGGACCTCCGAGGGAGGACCGCACTCTTTCTGAGGATATGCTAGAAGATACATCAGGAGTCCCAGCCCAGCCCATCCTCCCAGAATGCCTAGGAGACTCCCACCCCTGGGTCAGTCACTGAGTAGTCACCTTCTGATTCTCTGCCAAGTACCTGTGAAGAAGACACAGTCCTCATGGAGCTCACAGCTAAGTAGAAAAGACAGAAAAGAAATTGGGGAATTGTGTCCATCCAGTGCATGTATACTTAAATTACTCTAAAACTTAGTGGCTTCAAACAATAAACATTTGTTATCTAAAACAGTTCCTGTGAGTCAGGAATTTAGAAGCAGTTTAGGCAGGTGGATTTTGATCAAGATTTCTCATAAGATGGAAGTCAAGTTGCTGGACAGGGCTGTAGTCATAGGAAGGACAGACCAGGACTTAGGGTGTACTTCCCATGCAGTTCCGTCATATGTGTGCAAAGATGGTGCTGGTGGTGGGTAGGAGACCTGTGTTCCTCAGCACACTGACCTCCCCACAGAGCTGCTTGGGTTCCCTCACAACATGGCAGCTGGTTTTTCTGAAGCAAGTGAGCCAAGAGAGGATGATGGAAGCCATAATGTCTTTTATGACCTACCCATGAAAGTAGGTTAGTCACATGGAAAAAATCCTGATACAATATGGGAGGAGGCTACAAGGACATGAATCCCAGGAAACAGGGATCACTAAGGGCTACCTGGAAGACGGTTACCACACAGGCAAGCAGAAGCACAAGGAAGGGAAGCTAGTGTGGTTTAAGAGGATCCATGAAGGCTTTCTAGAGGAAATGACATCTGATTAGAGACTTGAAAAACACAGTTATCTCAACAAAGAATATGAAGGAAGAGTGTAGAAAGAACAGCCTGAGCAATAGTCCAGAGCCCCATATACAGAAAACCAAGTACTAAAGCAAAGAGATCATTTTTCTGGAGCTTCAAGAAGACTTTGGATACTAGACATGTCTCTGAGGGGCATGGAGAGCTTCTAAAGGGATGAAGGAGAAGACCGCTCTGTGGGCATAGTGAGCCCAAAATCTACTACCTCCCAGCAATGGTGGGTGGGCCTGGGTGGGTTGGAGAGATGAAACCAGAACCCTGAGTTGGCTCTGGCATGTGCCATATCCTGTAGAAGGTTCAGTTAAGTTAGGATTAAAATTAAGTTAGGATTAAAACCAGACAACTAAAGAGAGATCATTAGGCGAAGCAGACCTGTCTCAATGCCATCCCACTCCCCGACTCCCTTGCTGGTTATGTGATCTTATGCAGGTCACTTACCCTCAGAGGGTCTCAATTTTCTCATCTGTAAATGGAGAATAATAGTAGGATCTGCATTATACAGTTGTTGTGGGTGTTGACAGAGAGAAGGCATCTAGCACTCAGTAAATTCTTGCATGAGGACCTCACCTGTGTTAAGTTCTTCTCTCTGGGATCTAGACAGGCCCCTTTCCCTCCACCAGCCTTCTCCCCAGGCTCTAGACACTCCCAGAGAGTCTTCTCCTGGGGGCTTACTACCAACCTCCCCCACCAGACTAGAAGTCCCAGGAGTGGACAAAGCCAAGCCAATACCCCCTTTAGGCCTGGTCACCCTCTGACCGCACAGTGCTTGGCCTGGTGAGGGTTTTCCCTCCCATCTTCATTCACAGCAATGATCACAACCTGCATTTTTGGTTGGATACTTGAGTTTTGTTGTTGTTTTGTCTTGATGTATATTTTGCTCTTGTTCTTTATCTTTCCTTCAGAATGAATGGCCCATGCTCTTTACTTCTGTAGCCCCTGCTTACAGCACCATGTTTTATAATAGAACCCAGTAGGTGAAAGCAGAGTCTGGGTCAGACTGTCTAGGTGTGACTCTCAGAGCAGACACTCTCCAGCTGTATAGCTTTGTACAGGTCTCAGTTTCCTCCTCCGTAAAATCTCCTATAATAATACCACTATCTTTAGGAGGGTCAAGTGATACTTTACGTACAGCACTCAAGAACAGGGCTAGAACACAGTACATGCTATCTGAGGGTTTGTTTTATGTATGGGTAGATGTGGCCATAAAGATCTATGATGGGGGGAAGGAAAGAGTGGAATGAGACAGACATCATTACCTTATATACATGTATGATTACATGAATGGAGTGAATCTACATCATGCACAACCATAGAAATGAAAAGGTGTACCTCCTTTGTGTACATTGAATCAAAATGAAGTCTGTACTAAAAAGCTTTTTCTCAGCAAAGGAAACAATCAGCAATGTGAAGAGAGAGCCTTCAGAGTGGGAAAAAATCTTTGCCACACACACTTCAGATAGAGCACTAATCTCCAGAATCTACAAAGTGCTCAAAAATCTTTACACCATGAACACTAATAACCCAATCAATAAATGGGCCAAGGAAATGAGCGGACACTTTACAGAGGAAGATCTACAAGCAATCAACAGATTCATGAAAAAATGTTCAATATCCCTAGTTATAAGAGAAATGCAAATCAAAACCACCTTAAGATTTCATCTTACCCCAATTAGAGTGTCTTTTATTAAGAATACAGGCAACAACAGGTGTTGGCGAGGATGTGGGGAAAAGGGTACATTCATACATTGCTGGTGGGATTGCAAGTTGGTGCAGCCACTCTGGAAAGCAGTGTGGAGATACCTTAGAAAACTCGGAATTGATCCACCATTTGTCTCAGCTATCCCACTCCTTGGCTTATACCCAAAGGACTTAAAATCAGATTGCTACAGTGATGCAGCCACATCAATGTTCATAGCTGCTCAATTCACAATAGCTAGATTGTGGAAGCAACCTAGATGCCTTTCAATAGATGAATGGATAAAGAAACTGTGGTATATACACAATGGAATATTACTCAGCCATAAAGAAGAATAAAATTATGGCATTTGTAGGTAAATGGATGATGTTGGAGACTGTCATGCTAAGTGAGTTTAGCCAATCCCAAAAATCCAAAGGCCAAATGATCTCTCTGATAAGTGAATGATGATGCATAATGCGGGGTAGAAGGGAGGCAAGAATGGAGGAAGGATAGATAGCATAGAAGGAAGGGAGGGGTGGGGTCGGGGTTGGGGGGCAAGAATAATAACAGAATAAGACAGACATCATTGCCCTGTGTACATGTATGAACACACAGATGGTGTGACTCTACTTTGTGTACAACCAGAGAAACAATAGCTGTACTCCATTTGTGTTCAATGGATCAAAATTAAATGAATAAAAAAATTTTTAAAAAATGCAGTCTGTAAAAATAAAAATTAAAAAATAAAATAAAAAAGAGAGAGATGATGGTAGATGCTCGATAAATACTTGCTGAATTATTTGTGTGCTGGAGCTAATAAAAGGGATGAAGTGAGGCAGAGCCTAATGCAGGAATGAAGGGCACACAGGGCAAATTCCTTGATCTGAACAAGGAAGAGCCTTGAACTTGGAAACCTTGAAAGGTGGAGGCAGCAGGAAAGTGCACCTATAAGAAAAGTACAAGGGGCAGAGGTCAAAGCAGACACTCTGTGGAACCCCGACCTGGGATTGCCAGCCCGTGTACTAACACACACCGAACAGCTAAATCATACATTATTGATTTGTCAAATGTATTTGCATATAAATAAGCATGATCATTCATGGAGACCTGAACAGAGCCGCCTCCCCTCTGTGCCATGATCACAGATGGATGGCCCTAGTTAGACACGAACCAGGGACGCTGCCACCCCAGCCGCAAAGTCAGCGGCTGATTTAAAACTACATTTATTGGAGCATGTAAGTGTGACAGCCTAGTGGTGAGTTTGGGATAATTAGTCTAAAAGACAAGATAAACGACTCCTAAAACTGGTATTGTGACGAAGATCCCACCCAGCCCCCCTGCGTGCTCAGCCCCATGCCAAAAATACAGCCCAGGATAATTAACTAGAAAATGTTAACAGGCAGGATTATGTTCCAATTGCATTTTCCAAAGGACTTTAGAATTTTACACCCAAGTTGATTGAGCCTCCCTCCTCCCCGGGTGATTAGGCAGGAGAAGGGGAAGCTCAGCTAGAAGCAGAAGCTGGGCTGGGTGAGGTGTGGGCAGGCAGGCCCAGACAAGGTCTCTGAGGCCAGGAAAGCAGGTGGCTTCAGTCAGCCTTCCCCGAGTTGGAGCTGAGATGGATCTGCAGGGTGAAGCATGCTGACCCGGGGAAATTATATCTGCCATGTTAATTCATTTTGTGTGGGAGATTGGCCATGAGCTTGGAGGCTGGCATCGGCCGCGTCTGATGGATCAAGGGACCCAGCTGCTCAGTTACACACAATGCTGGAGACTCATCATCACCGGGGAAACACGCTGCTTGCTAACACGTCATTGAATTGTCCTAAATTACATTTGAAAACTTATAGCCCAGCAGGCCAGCCAGCACATATCCAGCCATACCTTGAGCATCAGTTTGGCCTAGAGGGGATCCCCAGGTTCTAGGGCTGGGGCCTCGACACTGTGCTGGTGCCGAGGAGGGACTCGCTGCTCCCAGGGAAGGGATAGGGGCCTAGCCTGCAACTTCCAGCCCATACAACCTGTAAGTTGGAGAGCTTCTTCTCAGGGATTTTTATGGATGCACACAGGAAGAGGTGGCAAGCCTTTTGGGGTTTGTCTGCGATTCTCCAAAAAGAAGGCAGCACAGCAGAGGAGTCTGTGGCAGGCAGAATGATGCACCCCCCACAAAGATGTCTACATCCTGGCCCCCAAAACTTGACATGGCAAAGGGGCTTTGCAAATATGACTAAGGATATGGAGATGGAGATATTTTGCAAGCAAAGGTTCTTATTTTAAAAAAAAGAAGAGGATGAGGCAAGAAGGGGAAAGAGAGAAAGAGAAAAAGAGAGAGACAGAGAGAGAGAGAGAGGAGATGCTATTATGCTGTTGATTTTGAAGAGGGAGGAAAAAGAGATGATGAGCCAAGGAACACAGTTAGCCTCTAGAAGCTGAAAGGGCAAAGGAAAGATTCTCGCCCAGAGCCTGCAGAAGGAACACAGCCCTGGTGATGCTATGCTGTTAATTCAGTAAGACCCATTGCAGAACTGACCTCCAGAACTGTAAGAAACTAAACTGGCATTGTTGTAAGTGATGGGTTACAGCAGCAACGAGAACCTGATACAGTGTCCCCAGTGCTCTCAGCCTGGCCTCCCCTCATCCCAACTATGTCACTTTGGCTAACTCTCTGAGCCCCAATATCCTTGTCTCTAAAATGGGGATAATAATGGAACCTACTTTATGGGGGCTATTTTCAATATTTGATAAGCTAATGCAAAATTTTATTTCTTCATCAAGTTTTGATTGTCTTCTGCATGCAAATTACCATGTCAGGTATGGGGAGTAAAATAGCAAAGAAAGAGACCTAGCCCCTGCCCTCAAAGAACTCAGAAGGCAGTACTACATAATTGTAATCATGTCATATTTATACTAGATAATCTCCTAGTTCAATGCAAAGATTCAGAGGTGATAAAGCAGTACAAAATGGAGAAAAGCACCCATCAAGGACATCAGGGAAGACTTCTTGAAGGAAGTGGGTCTCAAAAGCAAATCTGATCCTTTAGGACCACAAGAGCATGGACACCTTTGAGCTGTGGCAGGAAGGACTCTGCTGACACCTGGGGCCATGCTCCAGCTTCTGGGGTGTCTGGAGGAAACTCAGTACATGTGGAAGGCCTGCTGATGGCCATCATGTCGAGTCCTGGGAAGAAAAAAGGCCCTCATCACAGGTCACCCAAGCAGGAGGTGGCATGATCAAGTGTGCCCTTGAACTGTTTGTGTTGAGCCTATTCCTTAGGTGCTCAGCCTCTATTTGGCTCCAAATATCAAGCTGTAAATGTTACCTTGTGCCTTGCACTTAGACCCTGTCCCTGAATGCAGGGGCCCCAACTGAGAGCTGGCAGAGACCCTAACTTGAACCATAAACAACTGCTGTGGTCATCTTGGAGTGACGCTGCCCGCCAACCCAGTTCCTAGGCTCAGCCTACCTCTGATGAGGTCATGTCAGGGGACTTGCCTAGCTTTGCAAAGGATCCTCAATCTCCTAATACATTTGATCTCTTGAGAGTTGAAGTCCCCAACTATTCCTCTAATAGCACAAACTATTAGAAGTAAAATTTGGTGAAAATTCCCTGGCTGGTGAAGATGTTCAGAAGACAGTAGGGAAGAAGTGACGGCCCATCTAAGACAGGTGGGGTACATGAGATTTGTGTATGGTGAAAGTAAGCAGGGGTTACAAACCATGGCTCAGCTTTTGACACAGCTGACTATGTTTGCCGATCCTCACATCAGGCAACTTTGCTGCATAACAATCTCAAAACCTCAGCATACAAATACAATCATTTCTTTTTCACTTACAGCTCTGCAGATCATCCAGGATTTGGCTGTTCTGGGCAGTAGTTGGCTGGGTCAGCCTCCAAGGCAGAGACTGGGCTCTGCAGGAGTTCCACTGGCAAAGCCCAATGACACGGAGTAAATGACTATGTTCTGCCCTTTGTGAGTCCAAAGCAAGGTATGAGGCCAAGTCTAATTCAATGGAGCACAGACGTATACTCTTACCATGGATGTGGAAAGAACAGAGGAGAAAATACTTGCCTGACCCCTATATAAACCATCACATACCTTAAAACTCTGGGGATCATGAAGTACTCCTCTCTCACTGGGCTAGAGAGGATGGCCTAGGGACTTCCCTTTTGTGCACAAGAGTCTATGGCTCAGTCCTCCACTCTGTGTATACATCAGCCTTTCCACACATTACCTGATTCCTGTGATGACCCAGAGTTGCTATGTCCCAAAGCCCCTGATCAAAGCTTGTTTCCAGACTTGGATAGTCGCCACCTAAAATCCTAAGCCTGAGCTAGACTTCTAAGCACATAATAGATGTACAAGAATTCTTGGATGAAGAAATAATGAATGAATGAATACACAGCCTGCCCCTGGGACATCATTCAGTGACCTATTGGAAGCCTCCATCTAAAGCGAACCCCACCTCCTGTCCTGCTGCATGCACAGCTTGTGTAGGGACGTTGCAGCGTGTTCCAAAACCCACCCACCCAAACAATGCCTGTACAAGCTCCAACCCCTCACTTTCTCAGCTTTCACAACACTGGCCGTGCTGTTGGCAGAAATTCCAAAACAGCCTACAAAATGTGGATATGGGAGACCATATCCCCAGAATGTTTTGTAAAAAGCAAATATTGTGACAAACAATTGGAAGTGTGGTGCATTTATCTGCACTTTTGATAGCTGCTCATATGTTCACATTAAAACAGTTGCAAATGTATAATTAAAAATCTGTTTTAAAATGCAGAAAACATGTAAAAAATAATTTGTCCATTCACAAATGAAAAACAAACATAAATAAGTATCAGTCACAGGGGGAGAAAAATAAAGCAACTCTAACAGACCAATAAAAGGGACTGAAACTCGTCCCTTAGTCTCGTAACACACGCAGTGCCCACATGCCCAAGTGTGGACTCCAGAGGGTCTAGGCTAAGCCTGGCACCCTGTCGACCACCCAGCATGATACCTCAAGTTCTCTGTGTAAGAGTTGTGGAAACAAACATGGAGCACAAGATTCAGATGAATGGAATCCAGATCCATTCCTGAGGTCCACCAGCAGAGACAAATAAGTACCATGGGGAAATGAAACATAGAATCATTAATGTTTACAGTCAACCCAGCTCCCCAAGTTCTAAACACACTTACCTTTGATCTCTTCTACCCTCATTCTCCTCTGCCATCATAGGGAAATTCTGACCCTGCTGGTAATTACCCTGAGATTTTTTTTAACTTACACTTAGGAAAAAAAGGAAAACTACTCAGGAGAAAAGAAGGATATGAAAGAGAAAGAGGAGTACAAGGAAGTCAAGAACCATAAGTGTTTGGCGTTGAGAGAATTTTAGTTACTTATAAGGAGGGGGGAAGATAAAGGCTCTGGGCAGAGATCAAGGAGAGAGAAGTTAAAAGCCAGAGGAACAAGAAAAGAGAATTTTTAAGAAGTGTGGCTGTGAACTATGACTTGGATCTTACCATTCCCAGAGAGATATCAAAAAAAAAGACTTAAATTACTTTAAATCCCTTTGATTGCTATATGTGATTTTTGAATGTGATGCTGTGCCGGGACTGGACCACATGGGATTTTGGTTTTATGTGGGTTGCATGAATAAATAAGAATTTACTCCACCTTGTGAAACATGCTCCCATAGAGATCTGGACACAGTGCTTTGAGAATATAAGAAAAGGGGTGTCCCAGGAGAAAGGGTTTTCCAGAGGAGATGCAGGTGGAGTTGGACCACAAGGGATGTGCTCACCTCCCAGGCATGAACTGCCAGGGCTCTTCTGGTCAAAGAAATAATATCTGGAAAGACATAAGATATTCAGGAAAGAGGAAAACCTGCTGGAGGGAAGAAGAAATCAAAAAGCTCAGGAGGGTAGACAGAAGCCACATGGAGGAAGCTTCACGTGCCATTAGGAAAAGCTTGACCTTCTCCGTGTAGTCAACAGTCCCGGTTTGAAGCATGACATGCCCATGGTTTTATATTTATTGGACCTTCTTGCCAGGGCGTTTGCAGCTACCTGGAGAAATCTGCCTTCCTCTGAATTCCATTTTCAGGAGAGTGACCAGAAAAAGAAAAAGAATCAGGCTTGGAACTGACTCCACAGGTTAAAAAGGCACTTCCAAAAAGTTCCAAGTTCCCAAGAGAAGAGAAAGGCGCACACAGGAAAATAAAAGTCATTCGTCATCATGTGAATTCCTGTGCAGAGAATACATTTGTTTCCAATGAGTGTGTCTCACAAACTTGTTTAAATGGAAATGGACTTGATTTCAACAGCAATGCAGTCTTGGTAGCAATATGATGTTTTATTTTATTGTTTGCAATTAGTGACAAGTGAGGAAAATATCCAAATCACTCTACATCATGCAGGGTGCGTGTTATCCAAGTACTTAACTCTGATGAGAGGATGGGGGTTGTGGGATGCAGCCATGAAGAACTTGAACCCCTAGAGAGGACCCCAAAGTGCACAGAGTCTCCAAGGTCTTAGCCAGAGCAGGGGCATTCTTTAAAGTCAAGACATATGCTGACTTTCCAGTGGTTGGAACATGGATGAAACCAGAGAATTCCCTCCAAAGACAGGGCAAGCTGGGGGTCAAGGGAACCCAGGCCAGCCACTAAGTAGGAGCAACTTTGGGGAGGAATGTCCTGTGGCTTGTGAAAGAGAACCTGTCATTCACCAGCTGAGTGTCCAGGATTGCAGCCTCTTAACCTCAGTATCATCGATGTTTGGGACTGGATGATTCTTTGTCAGGGGTTGCTATATGCTGCACTGAAGGATAGTTGAAGGATAGATGTTAGTAACACTGCCTGCCTGTTTTAATCATCAAAAATATCTTCAAACACTGCCAAATGTCCCCATATTAAAAATTTTCCCCCAATTGAGACCCCCTACATGCTTCAGTTATGAGTTCTGAATCTCCACAACATTGAGAAAGGTCTGTAGAGCTTAGAAGAGCTCCATTCTGAAGACCTGAAGCCCCTCAGCCCACCTCAGAAAGCCCACTGCTGCCCTACCATAACAGCTCCACACGGCAAGGGGCACAGAGCACCTCAGCTGTGATCTGCCTGGACTCCAGGAAAGACTGAAGAAAAGCTGATCAGACAGGATGGGGTAGTGAAAGGAGCCTGGATTTAGAGTTCTGCAGACCTGGTTTGGAACCCAAGCTTCTTATTTGTCTGTCCTTTGCTGACCTGGATAGTCCCTTCCTTACCATATGCTTCAGCCACCGTGGTCTGCAGCTCCTCTACAACTCACACTCAACCTCAGGGCCTTTGTGCCTGCTGTCACCTCTCACTAGAGCACCACACAAAGAGATAGCTCACTCACTCTGCTCATTTTCCAGATCTTAGGTTAAATGTTGCCTCTTCGCAGGATGCTGTGGATTGTTAAGTACCCACAGCACACTGGAAAGCACTCTACTTCTGATCATTACGTAACTACTAAGTGGAGAAGGGTTGTAAGCCTAACAGAATACGCTCAAGAAAAAAAAAGAGAGAGAGAGAAAGACAAGACAACAGAGAAAGAACTCCACAATAAATAAAAAAACAGGAGATTAAAATACAACTCAGTGCTGGGTATATTGGCACAAGCCTGTAATCCCAGCAGCTCAGAAGGCTGAGACAGGAGGATCACTAGTTCAAAGCCAGCTTCAGTAACTTAGTGAGGCTCTAAGCAACTTAGCAAGACCCTGTCTCAAAACAAAAAATTTTAAAAAGGCCAGGGATGTGGCTCAGTGGTTGAGTACCTCTGGGTTCAATCTCTGGTACAAAAGACAAAAAACAAAAAACTTTAGTAATCGCAGCATCTGCCAGTAATCATGTGATTGGACCTGGACCACCTTCCAGCTATAACTGAAGGGTAATATCTACATCTTATCTCAAGCTTCTAGCAACCCTAAGTGATTGGGGCCCTTAGATTCCCATTGGAAAAATGGGGAAACTGAGGCTTAGAGATGTACATGATCTGCACCAAGTGGAATCACTAGAGGGCCAGAATTTGGATCCTAATGCATGAGGTACCTGAGCCCGTATTCCTGGTCCCCAAGAGGGTAAAACAAATGAACTTGGGCACCACATAGGAATCGGTCCAATGCTGAGCCAGCCTCAAAGTTGACTTGCAATAAATATTTACTGAATGAGCAGGACCAGAGGTGGGATTCACTTTGGGGAAACTTCCATCCAGCCTGTACGCGGTGGAGCTCAACCCGGCCCACCCCATCCCACCACCACCACCCTGCCCCCGCTCACTTATCACCATGTAATTGAAATAATGCCTATCGACAGAGACTCACAAACAACTGCTCAATTTTCCTCAAAATTCAATTAAACTTCGTTTATTCTGGGGATCGATCCAATTAAAAGAAGGAAAATTTCAGATGGCCTGAGCAACACCATCCATCTTCAAACACAGTGTCTACCCCAGTGATGTAATAATTCGCCCAATCAATGCTTTAAAAGCATTTAGCAGTCTTGATAATGAACTTTTGTCAAAACAGCCTTGCAGAGCAATAAGTGCCTGCAGATTAATATGAAGTCATAAAGGGCTAATGCCTCAGGGTGGACGGGGAAGCGGATGCGGACCAGTGGGAGCCACAGGCTGGCGCTTCGTCCTTCCGTATCTTCTCAGAACTAGGCATGGGCAGTATCAGCAGCATCCGGGAAATGCCCGGCATGCTTCCCCATTTCTGCTTGGTCTGCAAATCCTCTTCTTTCCTTCAGGGACCCCAACTCCACCAGACCAGACATGGGATGCTTTCAACCCTGATCACCCTCAGGGCGTTTAGTACCACCTGCTCTGTTGAAGAAATTGTGCAAGGGTGAGGTTTTGCTTGAAAGAAGGGCTTCCACTTGGCCATACAACCTCTGTGAAGGCTCTGTCTTCAAAAATGATCTTTTAGCTGCAAGAACCCCCTTTCCTTCTATAGATCTCCCCTTTTCTTGGGGCATTCATCTTCCTGGCTGGTGTGATCTTTAGCAAATTACTTAGAGTCTCTGAACTTCTTTAGCGTCCTCATCAGTAAGTAGACAAATTAGCATTTATTGAAAGTAGGGGGAGGGATTCTAGGTTAGATTTCTGGGTGGAAAAGATGCAAAGGTTAATAAGAGCCAGGCTTTATCTTTAAAGACCTCAGAGGTACTGGGGAGAGGCGGGTGCAAACACCTACCAGGCAAAAAAGCTGATGCTGATAGAGATGTCTGGATGGGTCTGGATGGATGTCCTAGAAACACAGCACCTGAGTGATCAGAGAGGACTTAATCAAGGAGCAGGCAGCTTCCAAATGGAGAAGCAAAGGGAAGGGAGTCTAGGAGGGGAGACAGCAAAGCAGAGGCACAGGGGAGTGACGGAGAACAGCATGCGTGTGAAGTATACAGCCTGCCTGAGCTAGAGTCAGGGGACGGAGCAGGGCCATCGACTGAGCCAGATCTTCAAAGGCCTCACTTGCCAGGTTGAGGAGACTGTCCTTTATTCCAAAGGAAGTGGGGAGCCCTGGAAGGTCTTAAGCAAGGGATGGATATGAGGAGACCTGCGTTTACTTAGGAAAGTTCAACCCTGCCAGCCCAGAGAGGGAAGGGGCAGGGGGAACAATGGAATGAATTGTGACAGTAGTTGAGGTGGGCTAACCACACAGCTCCCTAGGGAATCCTCCCAAGCATCCTCTCCTCACACAAAATACCTGTCCCCAACCTCCCTGTTGCCAGCAGGTGTCCCCATGCCCCCAGACAGGGCACTTAGAACACCTTGTTTTTTTCTAATCCCCTAGGATTTCCTTGGGAATTTTTCTGATGCTAGATTCTGTGTGGAAGGACTTGGTGACCCACCACCTGAAATTAATCTTACTTTAGCCCAACAGGTCCCCTTCCTCTGATAGGGAGGCCAGAGTACGCCAGCTCCTTGCAAACAGACGTGGGCCTCCCCAGAGCTGTCCGTGGTGCTGGCTGCTTTGCTCCAGCAATGGGAAGGGTCAGGTGTTCTGGAAGCGGTGGTTTGACAAGACGCTTACCTGCCAGTCAGAGCTGGGGCAGCCAGGACGGGCTGAGCAGGGAGAGTCCCTGGGCCCTGGGGTCATCCATCTCCATCAGCAGCTAGCTCTCCATACCTAGAGTGGCCACCTAGATTGGCCCTGCGTGGAGAACCAGGCAGCAGATCCAGCCTCCAACCCTGGCAATTCCTTTGGCACTTCCTGGCCAGGCCTGAACTATCCCTTTAAAACCAGAAGAAAACCTCTGGGACTGGCTGGTGCTTTAAAAACTGGGTGGTTTTTAAAGGGACACTCTTGCTCCATTTGCTGGAAGTCACTGCTCCCCTACAGGATACCAGACCCTGACTTGCCATCACAGAGGCCCAGGGTTTGGAAGAGGAGGATTAAGGATTAAAGGGGGTGGGGGAGGGAGGGGAACTTGTGCTGCCAGATTAGGGGAAATATTAAATGATCCCAAGCCCAGAAATGTCTTTTCAAAGACTTCTGCCATTAGGACTTAATATTAAATTTACTCCTTCTGTGCTTTAAAAAGTAGCTAATTTTTTTTTTTCAAAAGGTGCTTTTGATGCCAAAGGTATGGCTTAGGCTGAAAGGCACAGCCACATCAAACATCATTTGGGGGATTTCAAAGGGCTGTTTCAGCCGGCTCCTGTTCTCTCCATTCCTCTCCTTGGCTGATGAAGTTTCTGAGCCCCCTGTAGTCGGATCTTGTGTTCTTGGCTATCAAAGACCCCAGCAACATTTCGTCCGTCTGTCTGTCTGTCCCAGTGAAACTTTGGCAAAGAAAGCCTCCCTTTTACACAGAGATCTGAGGGGAGAATAAAAAGGATGCTGATTTGCGAGGAAACAGGAGGGAAGCCCTGCTGGGCCGATAGGAATCTTCTGACTTAACCGAGGCCAGATTTGAATACATTTGGGGGTGGGGGGAAAAATCCATTACTTTGGAGAAAAGCCTCACCGGGGTTCAAAAGGAAATATGTTAATGTCGGGAGAAATCATTTGTGTAGGTTTGCACGTGAGTGTTTCAGATGCCCCCAAGTTTAACATCTTCAACCAGGAGAAAAGGCAGAAGCGGGAATTAAGCTGCTGCTGCTATTGCGGAGGCCTGAGGGAGCTGGAGGTTGAGGCCACCTCTGCAGCCTCCAGGGCCTCCCCTGGTACATCAGCAACTGGGCCTGGGGTCTTGACAGCTGGGCTCCCAACCCTTCAGGTTTGAAGGGCCCTACTTCTCTGAAGGCTCCACTGAGGAGTCTCCAGATTATGCTCACAGAATCTCCCAGATTGTTCCCCACATACAGATGGGAAGACTGAGGCCAGGGAGGGAGATTCCATTGCTCTTGACTCCAGTCCCCTCCCTTATGGCTTCTTTCCACAACCCCTACACAAACAAGAACCTGCTCTGCTCTCTGAAAATCACACCAGGGTAGCAGTGTAGACCTCTATTCCTGGCACCCTAAAAACAAGGTGCCTATCATACCCAACCCTGTAGACAGGTGTTCAGGTTTAGATGTGGTGTCCCCCAAAAGTTCATGTGTGAGACAATGCAAGAGGGTTTGGAGGAGAAATGCTTGATCAGGTTATAGCCTTAACCCAACCAGTGAATTAATCCCTGATGGGATTACTGAGTGGTCGGGTATGGCTGGAGGAGATGGGAATTGGGGTGTGGTTTTGGGTATATATTTGTATCTGACCAGTGGAGTCTCTCTCTGCTTTCTGATCACCATGTAAGCTGCATCCCTCTGCCACACTCTTCTGCCATGATGTTCTGCCTCACCTTGAACCTCAAGGAGCAGAGTTGGTTGTTCATGGACTTAGACCTCTCCAACCATGATCCTTCCAATAGACCTTTCCTCCTCTACAGTGGTGCTGGTCAGGTCCTTTAGATGCAGCATCAAAAAAGCTGACTAAAACAACAGGCATCCCTTTGGCCTGGCCTTATTCCAGGACCCTGTGAAAACTGAAAAATTACTTCCAACAAATTAGTCTGACATCTCCCCATGTGGCTTTAAGAGGTAGTATGCCTGGATTCAGAGTCCTAGGTCCTAGGATCAATTTGGTCTCTCTCTCTGGGCCTCACTTGCTTCCTCTGTAAGATGGTAACAACTCTTTCAGCCCTAGCCCTCCTTCATAGAGCATGGTGAAATCCTCCCTAAGTCAGGAATAAAAGTAGAACATGGCCACAGGAAGTCCACAGAACAGGGCCACAGAAAGCACTCTCACCCTTCCAGAAGTTTCAGGCATGAGCAGGAAGAAAGGAGTAAGCTATTTTGAAGGCTGCACTCTGTGGTTGCAGCAAATGCAGCTGTTTTGGAAGAACATGAACTCTCCCATCAATGCTGGGCTTTTCACAACCAGTTCAGGACTCTCTCATTCATTAGAAAGAGGGCTGGTAGAACTTGGAGAAGGAAAAAAACCACTGGGGACTCGTGTGTTGGGGTGGAAAGGAGGGATGGGGTGGGAATTAGGAGCAGTCTGATTCGGACCCAGATTCTGAGCTTATTCCCCAAGGAATTGGGGGCCAGCAAAATTCAGCACTTGAATCAGAGCATTGTCCTCTTGCTGTGAGAGAACGGAGAGACCATAGCTCATCATTAATGGTCTTGAATTAATATAAATTAGTTGAGCACATCCGGGTTGCTCCAGGCAGGCAGAGCGGGGGCTTCTGGGGAGGAGCGCGGGGTTCCTTTCGCCTCACATTCCCGAGGCCATCCATAAAGCCACTGCTGACCATGCACTCCTCCCTCCTCCCTGCTCCTTCCCTCCCTCCCTGCCCCCTGCGCCAGTTCTGGGATCCTGGGCTCCAGAGGTGTAAAATAGGATGGTAATGGGACCACTGGGACAAGGGGCACACACATCCACCCCCCAAAATTGCGACCTTTGGAACGACCTTTGAACATTGCTGTCTAGAGAGTCTCTGCTATTAGGAGCAGTGGAGAGCCAGCCTCTCACCTCCCCCATCGCACTCTCTTGCCCTGGGCTGGAAGCAGCGGGCATGCATGTCTGTGCCCAGAACTGGGCTCACAAACCAGGACAATGCCTCACAGCCCCAAATTCAAGTGCAACCCAGAGCTTCTAGAATACTGCTGGGGATTGCAGGCCACCCAGGACCCGTTTGAACATGGAATTGTGACTTCTCTTGCAGCAAGTAGCCCAAGTCAGGTTGGCTCTGGGATGACCATGTCAGTTCAGGTATAATTCAAGGGCTGCTAGCTAACTGCCCATCAGGTAGCTAAGAGCCATTTAGTACCAACAAAGGGACACAGGGATGAGAATCTTTCAGAGGCTAATAGTCTCCTGACTCCAGATGGCCCTCTTAGGCACACTGGGACACCTACTCAGGACTGGCCCTCAGAGGAACCCTAAGCTCCCTGGCTCAGGACCATTCCAATGGGGCATCTCAGGCCCAGCTCACTTAAGTCACATTGGAATCCCTGCACTCAGGGCACACTGAGACGTCCCAGGACCAAGCAGAAGATAGTCTTGCTTAGCCCAAGACCCAGAAATCAAAGTGCACTCCTGGTATCCTGGGAGGTTTAACTTTCAAGTCCTTTTACAGATAAGGAAACTGATACTCAGAGGACACATAGCTTTCCCTACAGTCACACAGGTGGTGAACAGTAATGATGAGAGATGACTTCTATCTACGTGGATTAAAGCTTTATATGTGATTCCTCATATAATTCTCACAACTTCCATGACACAGGAGCAATATCATCCCAGTGTTGCACACACAGCAACTGAAGCTCAAGAGGTTGAGACACTGTTCTGTCACACAATTCGTAAGCAATGACACTTACACAGCTCCAGAGCCTCAGCAGCAGGCCAGGTGGTTGAGAACCCGGACTCTGAACCAGCCGGCCTGTCTCTTCAAATCCAGCCTTTTCTACTTACTGATGGTATGATGAGCTCTTTAGATTCTCAGTTTTGCCACCTATAAAATGGACATAACTTTAATGTATTAATAATCAGGACTGTATCATTGAAATTCATGGGACACTTGCAACAGGGTCTGACAGGGACTAAGTGTTGTGAGTTTGCTTTATGCATCTTTCTTCTGCACAGGTATCATCTCATCTCACTAACTCTGCAAGCCACAGGATAAAAGTTGGCAAACCGGGACACCCTGTCCCCCGCCCTCTCAGGCCCCAGGCTTGGAAGAGGCACACTCCTGAAACATGCCCCAGACCCAGCATCTGTAATGCTTCTGTCAGAGCAAACGAGGCCATTAACTGACGAGCTCCATGATGGGATTGTCCTGTGTGGTATTTATTATAGGGTCCTTTCCCTGACACCTCCCAGGGAGAGAATATTAAATATTTAATGCATGCAAGGCTGCTCATTTTTCATCCCCACTCAGCACTCCAGCCAGCTCCTGTCTCAGGGAGAGCCAAAGCCCTCCAGGCTGGCACCCTAGAGCGTCCCCTCCTGCCCCTGTGCCCCTCTCTCCAGGGCGTGAGGCTAGACACAGCCTGGGATGAGCATGTGATGAGGACCCACCCTGAGACTTGGAGTTGAGTCCCAAGCAAACTGTCTCTCATCCATCCTCTGCTGGGGACCTGAGGACTGTTGGACCATGTGCATCATTGACCACAGTGCCACTTCTGACTCCCCTACCCACTTGAGCTTCTCTCTTCACCTGCACCCCTGCCAGACAGCTAATTCTGGGCAGGAGTCTGCTCAGATAGCATACAGTGAACCTTGAATGATGATAGTGAGCCCGCTGTGGGAAGCCCAGCTTCCTTGCCCTTGGAGTGGGCTAACCCACCAGCATGTGTTCTGCACACTCTCCCCTCCCAAGGGTGCCCAGCAGGACTGCACTCCAGCTGCACACAGTGGTACCTGCTCACCAACACACCTATGCTGACTCCCTATCCCTCCCTGTTCTCACTTCCCCCTCTCCTACAAGTACAGGCAGTGTCACCCCCCAAGTGAACTTCTGCACTCAAATCCTCACCCCAGGGACGGCTTCCACGGGAACCAAAGCTCAGATAAATGCCTCGGTCCAGTGGAGACTCATAGGAAAAGCAGGAGGGTGAGCCTCAGGGGTTCATCTATTCTGACCTTGAGCACCAGGCCCACCCTCCCAGCCACACACAGCCCAGCTGGCCCCCTGGACTCACCGCATCTTGTTTCCTTTGTTTTCTACGACAGCACACTTGCCTGACCCTCCTCTACCTCTCTGGCTTTGAAGCTCCCTCTCTTCCACCTTGCACTTTCTATGGGTTGAAACACCCAGGGCTTCACCTCAGGCTCCCTCTTGCTCTCTCCCCTGCTAAATAATTTCATTCATTCCCAGAGTGGAAACATCATCAGTGCAGTCATGCAGCACAGAATGACATTTTGGCCAAAACAGACCACGGATACAATAGCACATACCATATAGCCTCAGTGTGTAATTAGTACACCATCTAGGTTTGTGTAAGTGCATTCTATGATGCTCACATGACAGAAAAGAATTGCCTGGTACACTTCTCAGAATGGATCCCTGTCCCTAGGCAAGTGTGACTATATTCTGAACACTTCTAATTTTCTTTTTTTTATCTCCAGCCCAGTCTCTCCCTTAAACTCCAAGATCCCTTCCCTGTTTTGACTTCCAAAAGGCATCTCAAATGTAACATGGCCAGAGGAAACTCTTGATCTCCTTGTCTCCCATGTCGGTAAATGGCACCACTCCACCCACCCATCTGCTGGTACCAAACATGAAGGAGTTGTCTTCAAACCTCTCTCTCCTTGAACCTCACCCCTCCCATCTGCAGGTCCTCTCTGCCCTTGCTCCAGTGCCTACCTTGAATCTGGCTGGCTCCATTTCCACTGCTTCTGTCCTAGGCAGACCTCCATCCTTGCATGCAGTTCTGCTTCCATGCCAGCGGTCCCCAGTCCATTCTCCACCCACTGCTCCCGGCAGTCATTTAAAAATACAGGTTCTGCTGCTGGCTGAAGAAGCAGCAGCAGCTACACCTATGCAGAGTCCCTAGGCTGTTCAGGTAAAGACCCCCTGCAGGGCCTCCAGGAAGAGACCCACAGAGCACCACAGGGGCAACATGCTGAAGGAAAGCTGCTGGTGCTGCCCAGAGCCCAGCACTTCCTAAGTGCTGATTACCAATGAGTTTCATTCCACCAATAACAATAGAATCCTTTGCCTTCATGGGTCCTTTTGCAGTTTCCAGGTCACTGTTACCAAGACTCCTTCAGCAACCCCACAGAATCAATGTGATAGCCCACAATACATGGGGAGGCCCCATGGTAGCAGAACAAGGAATCCATCCCAGGTCTCCTGAAGACAATTAGAACTATAGGTCCCAGGTCTCCCCACCTATGCATGGCATCTACTTGCAATAATCATCTCTACCAAACCCTTAAAACACCATCCTAGCTTCCAGTGACACCTTTCCAGTTAGCGCAGGGAATTTGGGCAAAAATCCGTTGTTGGCCACCAAGTCTCAGGATGAATTTGGGGAAATATTTTGTGTCCATTGTTCTGCTCAGTGACCCTGCACCCAAGCATTCTGTTCTGAAGAGTCTCATCAAGCTAAAGCTTCATCTCAAGTTCACCTATAGAGTCCCTATTTCATTCACTCATTCTCATCTTTCTTAATCCTGTCCACACATGAGAATCCCCTAGAGAACCATCCCAAGAGACTAATTGTGTTAACCTATAGTGTAGAAAATTCTTCAATATTTTCTTAAGTCCCCCCAGATGATTCTTAAAAATAGCCACAGCTGAGAACCACTAATCATTGATCCACAGACACATACAGAGCACTAGTTGAAGACCAGGGACTGGGTGAACAGAAACACCTTCCAGATGCTTCTACCTGATATGGGAAATAGGAAGGAAAGAGATGAGTTATCTTTCAGTTATTTGTTTTTGTTTCTATTTTTATTTAACAAACATATCTATCACTGACCTCTTATGAGGCAATCATGTTCTAGGCACTTCACAAATTTAGCACATTTAGTCCTGAGAAGAACAGTGAGGTATTAGTATCCCCACTCCCTAGATAAAGAAAATGAGATGTAGAGAGCTGAAGCCACTAGTATAAAATCACATCTAATAGGTAACTGAGTGTTTTAGCCAGCTTTTTCACCACTATAACAAAAAGATCTGACAAGAACAAAAAGTTTATTTGGGGCCTCATAGTTTCGGAGGTCTCAATCCATAGATGGCTAACTCCATTCTTTGAGGCCTGAGGTGGGACAGAACATTATGGCAGAGGAAAGTGGCTCAGGACTGCTGCCAGGAAGTACAGGTAGACAGAGCTCAGCTCACAGAATACATCCCTCAAAGTCACATTCCCAATGACCCACCTCCTCCAGCCACATCCTACCTGTCTATAGTCACCACTCAGTTAATCACTATCAGAGGATTAACATACTGATTAGGTTAAGGTTCTCATAACTCAATCATTTCACCTCTAAACCTTCTTGCATTGTTTCATTGCATGAGCTTTTGGTGAACACCTCACATCTAAATCATAATACTGAGCTAGGATTCAAAACCAGAGAATCCCATGTCATGCTTTTAATGACTATTCTCTGAAGGCAGTGGTTCCCAGACCTTAGAGGAATTTGTGCTGAAACCCAGAGTCTCACCCCATTCACTTCCCCCTAGTCTCCATCACCCCCAGAGTCTGGCTCAAACTGCCAATGAGACCTGAAAACTGCAGGTGTCCTGTGGACTCTCCTCTGAGGAGCTCTCTGATCAAACAAGGTTGGTGGCTGTAAACTGTGTCCACAAATGCTGAGATGCTTCCCCCTCTGAAAGGCAGAACCTCCTTTTCATTCCCTTGAGGATGGGCTGGACTTAGTGAACTCTTCTGACAAACAGAAACTATAGTATGGTATGTGTGACTTCTAAGAGGAAGGGGCAGCACAGGGGCAGACCCTTTGATCAGGGAAATATGAGAGGCACCATCCAGGACATCAGAGCATGGCAGCTTCCTCCTCAATCTCTCTTAGACCACTCATTCTGGGAGAAACTACCATGTCACAAGGATACTCAGGAAGCCCCCTGTAATGAAGCCCACATAGAGAAGAACGGAGACCACCTGCCAGTGGCCGGTGCCATCTTGCCCCCAACAAGACAGCGCCATCTTGAATCAGAATCTCCAGCCCTAGTCAAGCCTTCAGATGACACAGCCCCAGCCAACATCTTGACTGCTGCCTTCTGAGAGATCCTGAGTCATACCACCCAGTTAAGCTACTCCCAACTTCCTGACCCACAAAAACTATTAAATAAGTGTTTATTGTTTTACATCTCAACATTTTTTATAAGAGCATTAGAATTATACATAAGGGGCTGGGGATATAGCTCACTTGGTAGAGTACCTGCCTCGCAAGCACAAAGCCCTGGGTTCAAGCCCCAGCACCACCAAAAAAAAAAAAAAAAAAAAGAATTATACATTGTATTTTGGTTCATTTTAGACAAAATTATACATACAAGGAATTTGATTTCAATTTCCACCCCACCCCCAACCCTTTCTTCCCCTCCTCCCTCCCCTTTTCTCCTCCTCTACTGATCTTCCTTTCATTCCTTTATTTATTTTTGATTGGTATTTTCCACATATACATAAAAACAAAATTCCCTTTTGTACATGTTTGTATGTATGTAACATGATTCTATATTTCTTTCCCTTTACCTTCCTTCCTCTCTCCCTCTTGTTCTACTTCTACTCCACTGATCTTCCCTATATCTATGATATCCTATCTCCTTCCCCCAGACTTCTTTCCCTTATCTTGTTCTAGCTTCCATATATGAGAGAAAACATTTGACCCTTGATTTTCTGAGTCTGACTTATTTCACTTAACATGATTTTCTCCATTTCCATCTATTTACCAGCAAATATAATTATTTCATTCTTCTCTATGGCTGAGTAAAACTCCATATATGTACCATATATGTGTATATGTATCACATTTTCTTGATCACACTACTGATGGGCTTCTGGGTTGATTTCATGACTTGACTATTGTGAATTGTATGGCTATAAACATTGTAGTGGCTGTGTCACTATAGCATGCTGACTTTAGATCTTTTGGATGAATACTGAACAGTGGGATAGTTGGGTCATATGGTTCACCACTACGCTTTGAGGTATTCACTGTACACTGAGTACATCTTTCCCTGTCAATAGGAGTCAGGGAAAACTGCAGAAATGACCACTAACCCAGGGCTTAAAAAACAATGGTCAAAAAGGAGAAGAGGACATTCTTTCCAGGTAAAGGGAACCGTGTAGGCTAAGGCATAGGTGACAGAAATGAGCCAGCATGTGGAGTTGTGTGGGAAGCAGCAGAGGCACAATGATAGGTGGTCAATGATGGGACAAAGACCGGAATGCCAGGGAACAGACAGATGAGGATGGTGGGAACATGAGGTTAAGAGAATAATTCTATAAAATGGGCCCAGAGTGCTGACCCCCACATGCTTTCTTTTCCAAGAAGCAATTTACCTGCAGCCCTGCCTGGCCTAAGTGAACAGGATATGTCACATTCCTCAGCAAACTACCTGTTAACTGCAGGAGAAACACAGGCCAGAAATAATGTTGATAACAGGAACCCAAGTTACCCTGAAGGGGGAGACTTTTGTGACCAGATCCTGAAACTCTGGGAGATAAGGATAGTTCCTCCTAACCGTAAAATCTGCAAAAATGTGTGGTTAAGAATTCAATTAGAACCGGTCAGCATGGGCCAAAGTCCCATGAGCTGTCATGGCAAAAAGTCTGATATCACCATGCTGTCAGTCAAAAGTCAAGAAGTGGACCTGGGTGGGACTTTCTGGAAACTTCTCTGAAATCCCCAATAAAACTGGAGGGCAGAGCCGGGTGCGGTGGTGCACGCCTGTAATCCCAGCACTTGGGAGGCTGAGGCAGGAGGATCACGAGTTCAAAGCCAGACTCAGCAACATAGCAAGGCCCTACGCAGCTCAGTGAGACCCTGTCTCTAAATAAAATACAAAACAGACTAGGGATGTGACTCAGTGGTGGAGTGCCCCTGGGTTCAATCCCTGGTTCAAAAAAAAAAAAAAAAACTGAAGGGCAAGATAGAAATGTTGTTCCTCTCCTCTCTGAGAGAACTTAACTCTCTTCCTTGAGAGTGTCCCCTTTCCCTTTTCTTATTCCTTCAATAAACTCATTCCTGTTACTCCGAGTGACATGTCTGAAATCTTTGTGACTTAATGGCAAGCATCAGAGTTTGAAGGGCAGGTCTTCACGCAGCCTCAGTTTCTCCGAAGGCCCCAGCCCTATAGCAAGACCATGGGTGACCCTCCATCTCAGTTTGCCTAGTTTATTCCTGCTGACTGGGCATCCCATTCAATTTACAATTTGTGCCGGATAAAATTGTCCCCATTTAGATGATGATAAACTAAATAGTTACCCCACTGATGAGCGCCGACGCAGGTGAAGGCACTTGGATGAGGCAATAGGAGCTGGGGGAGGGTTATAAGGTGTGAAACGACCTGATCCAAATTGTGTTTTAGAAAGATCCACGTGCAGGGAACACACCAGTGTGCAGAAGGAACTGGTATGGAGTGGACTGGTTTAGAGGATGGCTATGGAGGCTTGATCAGGGTAAAACAAGATGAGAAGCCAGGAAGGAGGTGAGTACAGCCCCTTGACCAGAGCAGTCGGTGACCATGACAACCTGTATTAAAGCCAGAGCAGTGGAGATGGGGTCAAGGGGAGTTTAGGAAATTTTAGGAGACCTTAAACAAACTTGGTTACAGTGAGAGACGGAGCAGCAGTAGCCAGATTCTGAAGCTATCAAGGGGGTGTGGCCCCCACATTGCAAGGACCAGAGTTCTGTCTAAAAATAGTTCTCAAATGAGTCACCTCACTTGCAGCCAACAAGGATTTGGCTGGTTTGTTACTGAATTGCAGGGGATTTGGCCAAACAGACTGAAACCACGTGTAGTCTTGGCTTGAGAAGGTCCCACTGGACCCAGTCTCACGCTAAGGGCAGTGAGCCCTGATGCACGCATACTATCATTTCCCTCTCACGACAGCCCCGCAGAACACTGTAAATTTTTTTCATTTTATAGTTAAGGAACCAGGCCTGAGAGACGCTGCTGTTTGCAGGATGAAGGCTTCATGGGCAGCATTGCATGAGTGCAAACCCAGACCCTCCAGATACCCAGGATCCCTTAGAAGGACATTTTGGGGTAAAATCCTAGAAACACTCTCTCGACCCAGTCCAGCTGCAATACCTTGGCTGAACTTGAGTCACCCTCCTAATAAAAATTCCATGTTCCATCAGCAGAATGTTTCCATCCCAATTAGATCAATTTTCTCTAAGTAGCAATAAATGTGTTTTTCTTTCAGAGGCCAGCCCGACACATTAAGCAGGCTTGGGGCAGCCATTCCCCAGGCCGCTGGCTCCGAGTGCGTGGGGTCAGGGGTCACGGTGCCGCCGCCTCCAGCTCATTAGTGGGACCCATTCATCTTTGCTGGGGACACCAGCACTCAACATGGTGGCAGGGCTCAGGGTGGGGGTGTGCGGGCAATTCATCAGAGACCCTGGTTTGCCTGAGACAAGAACAGAAAAGCAGGCCTACTCTAGGTCTACAGAAGCCCCAGGCCCAGTAGCTGAGGACTGGAGTTGTCTGGTTAAAGGTTAACCTGGGCCAGGATGTCTGTCTGTGGGGGCCACAGCCACCATGCAGAGAATGAGAGGCTCCTTTCAGATGCACCTGGCTCCTGTCTGCTAACAGAACTTCCCTTCCTGCCAACTCCCCAAATCAACCCTGAAATCCATCCAAACAAAACCTGCAGGGACTTCCTGTGGCCTAGGAACTCTCATGGAATAGTCCTTTGATTTGCAAATCCAGACACTAGGAATGAAAGCAAATGACATCCCTGCCTGCCCCTTCCCACAGTAGCTTAGCCAGAGGAATGAGACCTCTCCTTTCTCCAGGGGATGGGACTCAGTCTTCACCTGAGAACCCACACAAGCACATGCACACACACACACACACACACACACACACACACTGAACCAGGCAGAGCCCAGCTCTGACACAGAATTCCCAGAGGGCACTGTGTCAGTCTGCTAGGGATGCTGAGAAGAAGCATCACACACGAAGTCACTTAAACAAGATATTTATCCTCTCACAGCTCTAAGGCTGGAAGTTCCAGATGGAGGTGTGAGGCAGGGTGGGGTGGAGTGGGGGTGATTATGTTTCCTCTGAAAGCAGAGGGGGAAGGATGCGCTCCAGGCCTCTCTCCCTGGCTTCTGATAGGTCCTTGACTTGGGGTGGCATGACTCCATGTTCACATGGTGTGCTATGTGTGTGTCTGCATCCAAAGTGACCCTTTTAATGAGGACACTAGTGACATTGGATGAGTGGCTCAACCTAGACCTCAGTGACCTCAACTTAACTAGTTACTTCTATAACTACCTGTTTCCACAGTAACATTCCAAGGTACTGAGGGCTAGGACTACAACATGTGAATTGGAAGGGGACACAATGCAGCCTACAACACTCCTGCAATGGGCCACTGGAGATGCAAGCCCCGGGAAGTTGTGTACATTTAATGTGTATAGATCCCCCACCAGACCCAGTGCAAGATGCCAAGTGGGGGTAGAGGGATGAGCTGACACCTGCCCCAAGAGTGCACAGGTGGTATGGGAGTTGGGTGCTGATCAGTCACTGGAACAAAAGCCCAAGTCCAAGCTGCAGTGGCTGATTTGAAGCAGAAGCGTGAGCAGCTACAAACATGCAGAACAAGGTCCCACTCCAGGTAAGAAGTCGTCCTGGGACTGACCATAGCAATTACATAATCATCCTCAGATCCCCTGTGCTGTTCAGCCCACCCCCACCTCAGCCCTCCTGTCCTGACCTTCTAGGCCCTTTCTGCTCCCAGCCTTTCCTGGAAGCTGAATTAATGGTATCTGAGCAACCTGGCCAAGAAACACAGCTTGGGGTAACCCATCTGCAGAGCCGAGGAGCCTGGCAGAGGTCCCCTTGATTTATATGGCCCCTGGCCATGCTGCCCTCCCCCATCAGACAGCTCCTTCCTCAGCCTTCCTGCTTCTGCAGCTCCTGGTGCAGCTCATTCCACTCCCAGGACTCCAGGGTGAAAGCTGCATCCAAACAATGTCCAGCCCCCTGGGCCCCAGTGCCACCTCCTAGGAATCTTTGCTGACCTGACCTCCACAGTTCCCCTACCCACAAACATCTCTCAGCACCCCAACCACAACTGAAATTAATAATGAGTAACAAAATGAACTGTTCTGTGTCTTTCTCCCCCAGAGGCTGTGAGCTTTACAAAAACTAAGACAACTCTCTCATTCCCCTTGATATGCCAAAATCTACCCTCTGCCATTGACATAGTTGTGCTTTGTAAACCTGACCTGTATAAATAAACAAAATAACTGATTATTTAATCCACCTCCTACCTCCACAAAAAACACAAATTGACCCACAGGTGTGATGCAAGTCGGAGCCACTCCTGAGAGTAATAGGAGAATACGATGAGGAACCAGAGAGCTGGTATTCAGGGGAGAAGGAACAGCTCCAGCAAAGACAAAAGAAGGAGGAAACACAAAGTGGTTTTGGAGAAGGTACAGTTAGTGAGCATCGGGATTTGACCAAGGCCCAGTCTTGCAGGGCCTCGATGCCGGGCCCAGGTGAACATCATGGGATGCCACTGAAGGCTCTGAGTGGTGGCATGAGACCAGAGTTGGGCTGTGCTGATGGGAAGAGCAGGCAGAGCCACAGAACAGTACAAACTGTGGAACCAGAGCTCCGGAAAAGCTGTGAGCTAAAGGGAAGTTTCCAGAGCTGTCCCATAGGCAGAGCAAAGGAGATCACCAAGGAAGAGCAGGAAGAAAGGAAGAAATGGCACTGAATTCAGGGACAACTATAGTGCAGGTCAGAGAGCTTCAGGGGAGGCAGCCCAATCAGGAAAGCAGAGAAGAAGGATGAGAAAGGGCAGAGGAAAGCCAGAGAGTCTGGGGGTGCCAGCAGGGAAGCACCCCTTGGCTCACAAGTGGGTCAGAATGCTGGAATTCCAAAGCCTGACCCATCAGGGACCAGCTGCACCCCTGAGCAAGCAACTGTGCCTCCAGTAGTCTGTTTTCTCACCTGCAAGTTGGAGCTGGAGAAAGCCTGCTGAGAAAAGAAAAGAAAGTGCTCCATTGAGATATTTAGCATGAGTCCCAGTCACAGCTGTCATCTGGCCTTTCAAGTCACCCAGTCCTGGGTAAAGTAGCATTTCCCAACCTCCACACCACGGACACTTGCAGCTAGGCACATCTTTTATGCCCACATGCATTGGATGTTGAGAATCATCCATGGGAACCAAAAAGCTCTCCAGGTGTTGACAAATGTCTTTCCCCTGGGGGGACAAAATCAGCCCCAGTCGAGAACTACTTGTGTAAACCTTGCAGGAAAGCTGTGTCCCCTATTGCCTCTTCTCCCAAAGGGGGCCTGTGTGCCCACACCCTCTGCATTCAATCAACAAACATCCTTTGAAAACTTCAACGCCAGTCTTCTAATGGGCTCTGAAAAGAGCACCAAAACACACCAGTGACCTGTTCCCAGGGATTTTACAGATGGTGGAGAAAACAATTTTGCAAATTTATAGTAAGCAGGATAATAGTCCCCAAAGATGTCCATGTCCTCATCTCCAGAACCCTTGAATATGTTGCCTCACATGGCAGAAGGCACTTTGCAGATGTGACTATTAAGGATCTTGAGAGGGGAAGATTATGCTAGATTATCTGGGTGGGTCCAGCACACTACAAGAGTCCTTTTAAGTGTGAGAGGAGGCAAGAGGGTCAGATTTCCATGTGATGACAGATGTAGTTATCAGAATCATGACGTGATGATGCTCCACTGCTGTCTCTGGAGACGGAAGAAGGGGCCATGAGCCAAGGAATGTACTAGGAGCCTCCAGAAGCTGGAAAAAAACAAGGGAATGGATTTCCCCAAATCTCTGCCACTACCTTGATTTCAACCCAGTGGGGTACATTTCACACTTCTGAGCTCCAAAACTGTAAATTAATAAATCGGTGCTGTTTCAGGCCACTTAGCTTGTGATACTTTATTACAGCAATTGTAAGAAACTAACACACCGGTGCATAATTAAACTTAGGGAGCTGTAGGATCTCAGAGAAAGGTGCAGGATGTCATGTGTGATCATCCAGGTTCCACACCACCCCAAATTAGCCAGCCAAGAAGGCTGAAATTAACCCACACTCCACTTGCCAAGCCACAAACCCTTAAAAAGACTGACCGGTTTCTGGAAAAAGAGGGCAGTTTTCTAATGTACTTACAAGCACTTTCCATTTGCCAGAAGATATGACCACTCAGATTGGAAAAGGGGATTTTTCTTAATTTGCACAAGGAGGCTACACAGATAACGGTGGCCCTAGCAGGAGACTTTGACTCTTCCAGGGGAAATCAGGGATGCCAGAGGAGGCGACGTCTGAGCCAGAACTTAAACAAGTGCAGAAGGAAGGGAGAGCCTTTATAAAGAAAGAGGACAACACAGCTGTCTGAAAAGGCCAGATGCACTTGGATAAGAGGAAGAGCTCCACCCAGGTCCAACACCAGGCATATGGGCAGGATGATGTGGAGACGCAGAGTTCACTTTGAAGAGGTGCAGAGCTGGGCGGTCTGTTGGACATTCATGGGGAAGTGGCCAGATGCCCATGTCTGAAGTTCTAGCAAGCGGCCTAGGCTGTTCCACTGGCCTCCTGAGGCCTCTCCAGGGAGTCTGGCTCTCCCCACAGCCCAGCACCGAGACTTCTGCCCTGTGGCTCTGAGGGCGCCTGGCTGCTCCATCATGTGCTTTTGGGGTCTAGGAGTGAGCCTGTCCCCGCAGTGGCTCCACTTCCCAGCACTTAACTCCAAGACAGGTATTGATGGTGCCCTGACCTTCCCTAATATATTGCCACAAGGTGACATGGGCCAGTCCTGCAGCCCCAGTCAGGCCACTGCCCCTCCCTGGGCCTGAGCAAAGAACAAGAAAAAACCATCAAGCTGGGCATAAGGTTTGCAATACAAATGGCAGTAAGTTGTTTTCAGGAGGCGAATAGGCCCCCTCAGACTAATGGCTTCCATGGCCTCCTCCCCTCCCTCCCTGAACCCCCCCTCCAGAGCTGTCCCAGCTGGAATACTGCAGTCGCTCCAGCCACCCCCGCCCAGCCCTTTTGCTGACAGTATAACCTTCAGGAACCTGAAATTCCTGAGTGGTCCCCAGAGCTCAATGCATCTTGAAAGAAAATTTGTGTAATGTCATTTCAGGCTGTCCCTAATCCAGAATTATTGAGGGGGGGCTGGGACCTGGGAATTGCCTCTGACACTTGACAAATACTTGGCTTTGTGTAAATGGACAGGCTCCTGAAATAACTGCCTTTGGATGTCACATGAAGAGAAATTAATTCTTTATTAACTTCCGCAATGATAATCTAATAAACCCATCGGGCCTTCAGGCCCCAGCATTTAAAGAGCTTGGTGGTTTGGATGCAAATGTCTCCCGACCCCATTTTGTCGGGAATATGTTCGTGCAGAGGAGGAATAATCAGCTCTAGAGGTCAGATGTCAGCTCAGGGTCAAATGGGTGACTTTCATGGCTCCATACAGACCTGAGCTTCAGGAGGCTCAGCTATCTCAAGGACCAACAGCTGGTCTGGATTTTCTGGGATGGACTTTGATTTCAGATGTGATCTCCCTTTGTTCCCAAAAGAATTTTTTATTCCCTTCAGATTTCTCTTTGGATGATTGACTCTGGTTTTCACTCAGATTATGAGGCCACCGTGGCCCTCACCCATCAGTGTCAAAGGGCCAGTCATCCCCTCTTCCTTCAATTCCCAGATGCCCACCATGTGCCAGATACAGGACTATAGGTCGCGGTCCTCAGGGCTTCCAGTTTAGTGGGTTGGCAAAGGACAAAATTAGTTAGAGTTATTAACTGAGGGAGATGATATGAAGACAAAGACTATCTTGGGAAGTGGACACTGTGTGTGTCCCCATGTGGGCAGGCAGCCCAGCCAAGAGGCCTCAGGGTCCTTCAGGTCCAGCCTCTCTGATGAGGTCCAGGCTGTATCCCTGTCTGCAACCATGAAAGAAACAGCATCTCAACAACCCTCCTGACATCAGGAAGAGCAGGAGAAGGAGCTGACAGGCGCCACAGAGGCTTTCCAGGGCAGAAAAATCAGAAAAACCCAGAATGCCAGGGGCAAAAGATCCCAGCCTGATCTGAGGCTTGACCTCCTGCTCGCTCACCTCCAGCAACAGGAACCTTACTACACCCAAGGAGGACCCCAGATACCAGTGAGCACACAAGTTCCTCTTGAGCAGGCCAGCGTGTGTGTGCATGCACATATGTGTATGTGCGTGCTTGTGAAATTAGAGCATGATAAAGACATATCACAGACTAAGGAGGAAATGAAGAATTATTCAATCCATGATACTAGATCAATGGCCTAACCATATGGGATTCCGTATGGATTTTAAAACTCAATAAAAATCAACCAAGAAAACTAGGGGGAAAAAAATGTAAGTGAATAGCATTTGAGGATAGGGTAAGGATTTTCCAAGCATAAAATCAATGGGAAAATATAAAGGAAAAGACAATGAATACAATTACATAATATTTTTTATAAATTTTAAATAGACTCAGGCAAGATAATTAATACCACTCTTTAAAAGGAGCAGAGGTCAAAGCAGATAATTCACAAAAAAGGAAATACAAACAGCTAATATGCAAACAGACATTATTACCTCATGCACATAAATGACGGTGATCCTACAATATGTACAATCAGAAAAATGAGAAATTACACTCCATTTACATATGATCTATCAAAATGTATGATTGAACGCATTCTACTGTCATGTACACCTAATTAAAGCAAATTTAAAAATTAATTAAAAATAGATAAATAAAATACAGTTCATTTGGGGGAATGTAAAAAAAAAAGTTTAATCATGCTTATAGAAAAGAAAATCAAAGCAGCAACAGGCTGTCATCATTCACCTACCAAACTGACTTTTAAAAATCGTAGTGATATTCAAGTCTGCGGATGGACCAGACATGCGTTCTCTCGTTGCTGGCAGAGATGCCAATTGTTACATTCCTCCTGAAAATCAGTTTTCTATTATGTATTGAGAACTATAAAAGTCTTGATGCTGGATTCTTCATACAATGAGCATGGTTTCTAAAATGAGGGAGAGAGATTTATAAGACATTATCAGCAAAATGAAAAATGTGGACTTTTGTTTGGATCCCTCTTCAAATAAATTAGCTCTAAGAAGACATTTTGAGATAATTGGAGAAAATTGAACATGGACAAATATTAGATGATACTAAGGAATTGTTGTTCTTTTTTGTAGGTGTGTTAATGGCATTCTGATCGTGTTTTTAAGTAGTTGTTTTACCCATTTGAGAAGTAAAACAACTTTCACAGGGGAAATGATACAACATCTGGGATTTGTTTTAAGATAGTCCAACAAAAACGGAGGGAAGGGCTACCTAAAATATCATTGTCAGAATGCTGGGAATTGTTAAAGCTAGTAATTTTAAGGGGACAATCGTACCATTCTCTTTTGTGTATATTCGAAGGATTTTTTTTAATAATAAAAGTGTTTTTGAAACATCAGTTGAGCCAGTCATACTCTGAGATTCTATCCTGAGAAAATTATTTAAAAAAATGTACACAAAAGACTTGTGTACAATGATATCAACCAGAAACCTGGTCAAAAAGCCAAAAAAAAAAAAAAATCAATTGTAAGCAAAATATCCCAGACAAGTTATGGAATAGCCAAAGAACAGGATACCAGGCCACTACCATAAAAACATACTTTTAAAAACACATATTGGCCTTTGAAAAATACTCATGGTTACATTGGAGGAGGAAAAGCAAGAAACAAAATTGTATATCCACTATGATCCCAATTATCTTAAAAACGAATGTATTTGTACAGAAAAGAAAGGCCAAAATGTTAAAAATGTTAACTGTGGTCATCTTTGGGAGA
The DNA here is from genome assembly GCA_020662805.1 of Glaucomys volans. Classification (NCBI taxonomy): domain Eukaryota; kingdom Metazoa; phylum Chordata; class Mammalia; order Rodentia; family Sciuridae; genus Glaucomys; species Glaucomys volans. Next base: position 216,826 of record JAJEJO010000829.1, read on the forward strand.
TATAATTACAAATTATTTCTGTTTGCTTCTTTAAACTTTTCTGTATGCAAGAAGGTGGAAAAAATGTTATTATCTTAATGGCCAATGCCAAAATTTCCTCTTAGGAAAAAAAAAATCCATCTTTGAAAACATACTTAGACAAGAAGGATCCTTGAAGGATCAGCCCCAGGGGGAAACGGATGCCAGGTCAGACTCCCCTGGATAGTGGTGCAGGTCTGAGAATCAGGGAGGGCCAGTGAATGAAAGCCACCAAGAGAAGCACAGTCTCCTGGCAAGTGAGAATGCCCTCCTCTTACAGCATGCAGGCTCATTGCACCTGGAACTCAGGCCACGTTCCTTTCCCTCACCCCAGCTGACACAGCATCAACCTGCATGTTCTAAGATCCCTACAATAAGCAGGAACTGTTCTGCAATCAGAAGGAAGAAATGTTTTGTTTTTCTTTCCTAAGGAAAACAAAGCCAGAATCCTCCTTTCTAGAATCCCCTCACCCCTATGGTTCCCCACCTGGAACCATCCAGAGTCACCTCCATCTCTCACCTGCAGCCTAGGTAATTTAAAAATGGCATTCAATTCTTCTGTCTGCTGTAACTCCTCTGATTTTGTTTCCCTGATATTGTCATGGTTCTGAATCTCCTCCCCAGGTGAAGTTATCTTCTCTAGATGGGCTCCAGGGGACTTTGATCTTATTTAAATTATAGTACACACACTTGAATGCAAGAGGTCTGACCAGTTCAAGGTAAGAGGTAACTATGGCCTCCCTCCATACTTCTGATAATGTGGCCTTGAACAACACTAAATGTTTGTTGAGTCATATTATGTCAGTTATTAAGCTATTGGCTACCAGCTTCAACCCACCCTGCTATACTCTGCTTTTTGATGCTGGAGCTGAGACTCTGCAAACCAAATTTCTCCTGATCAGAAGGCTCCGCGTCAGACTTCACCAATAGGAAACTTTCAAGGGAACCTGGAAGGCTGGAGAAAGAAGGCGAGACATGCTCCGTCATGTTTCCTCTCTGGTCTCATGTCAGTTCTTGTTCTGAGTAGCTTCACCCCAGCAGGAGCATCTGGTCCCAGTAACAGAACTAAATCCAGTTCCCAGTTTTTCCAACACTAGCAGAACCAGCCTCGTCACATCATCTTGGAGACACCAGCCTTGCTGGCTGGCATTTCCTCCCCGGGGTCTGAGTCCTGGCTCCCTGGGGCTCCCTTTTTCCAGCTTTAATTTTAACCATCCCAACCTCTCAGCAGCAGATGTTGCTTCCTGTAATAATTCCCCTCACCCTATACGCTACCCTTTTTGCCTCTCCAGTCTTCCCATGACTAATGTCCTTAGCAAACTTCTTCCTGTTAGAATACTGGTATGGTTTAGGTCTTGTTTGTTTGTTTGGTACCACGGATTGAACCCAGAGGCCAGGGGCACTTAACCACGGAACCACATCCTCAGTCCTTTTCTATATTTGATTTTGGGACAGGGTCTCACTGAGTTGCTTAAGGTCTCACTAAGTGGCTGAGGCTGACTTTGAACTCACAATCATCCTGCCTCAGCCTTCAGAGCTGCTGGGATTACAGGAGTGCACGTGCCCCCGGCCCTGGTGTGATTTGTCTCCTAATTGGACCCTGGCAGACACACTGCTGCTGAGTCACATCTTCCCACACTCTGTGTCTGTGAATGATTCTCTAGATGGAACTTAGGTTTCCTCCTATTAGGATTGAGCCAACTCCAGCCTGTCAAGAGAGCAGCAGATCCTCACTCTGTATTCCAGCATGCTTCTAAACTTTCAGTTTCCTGTCATCTACTGGTGTGATCGACCTATACCAGAGACCTCATGCAAGACGTTAATGGAAACACACTAAGGATGAAGGCTCCGTGAACCTCCAAAGACTTCCCTGCTTTTCCCCTAACACATCACCCTAATGCCTTCCTCATACCTGGGTGCTCATGAATCACACCAGAGCTGAGACAGGTAGAAAGTCATACATCAATCATCCTGAAATTGCAGTCAGAGCCAGAGGGGCCAGGCTGGTGTCAGCTGGCATGGGCTGGGCTGCTCTGGAGACCTGGGGCATCAATCACCCATCCTGCTTCCCTTTGCGCATGCTAACCTAGGTCCAGTGTTCTTGCTGTTTACAAATTTCACAGCAAAGCAGCAGCACAAATAATATCAGAGGTCTATTTTGTAAATTGCATGTCAATTACATCATTTTCCCAGGGATCATTTTTACATCTAATTAGCACAAATTATCTTACAAAAAAAAACAAACAAAAAAAATAGGAAGTTGTATCCAAAAATAGCAATTGGCTTTTTGTTACCTTAATTAGAAACACTTCCTCTAAAATGAAAATAAGTAAACTCGCAAATCGAAGATGCTCTAAGGTCAGGCCTGGGGACTCCGGCTTCTCTTGGAGAGTCCAGGCAGCGATTGGAGGGCTGATCTCATTGGGAAGAGTTTATTTAGGAAAGAAAGTATTCCCCAGGTGGTCTCACCTCTGGGATTGGGGAATGGATCCCAGAAGGAAGAGGCATAAATAGTGGGCAAGCACACCCTCTCTACCAAGCACCCACACGGGCTAGACCCCTGAATGTGGTTCATGCAGTCCTCAAAACAAGCAGCTGAGCTCCATGAGACTGCTGTAATTGCCTATGAGCATCACAGATGGGGAGGCTGGAGGAGAGTCCAGCCTTCCCACTCCTTTCCCTCCAGATTGCTGACACAGCCCCAGAGGCCAGTGGCTTAACACAGTAACCATTGCTTCTCCCTCAGAAACAGGCTCCCAGGGGTACAGCTGGCTAGGCAGCTCTCCAGTGCAGCTGTCCCCAAGTAAGGACCCCAGGATCCAGGTGCCTTGAGGTCGAGCCTCCACCAGGAGTCCCCTGCATTCAGTCAGCAGACAGAATAAGAGAGGATGTATAGAAACAGCATTTACCTGGCCAGTGGCAGCTTCTTTTTCCAGCAGCGAAAGCAGGACAGATGCAAGAGGCACAGAGTGAGACTGCACTGCCGATGACTCCTGAGTCTCAACAGGCCATGGGACAAGTTCTTGCCAATGGAATAAAAGCAGAAGAGATAAATACTGTGGACTCACACATCTCCGTTCCCAAGCCCATCATTACACCCAGGCCTTACCCTTCGCCCCCTCGCAGACTGAGGCTGTTTCCTGTCCTCTAGCCCCTGCCTGGGTACCAGGCCCAGAGTTAACTCACACCTGGGAAGGCACATCACTGCTTAGGGACGCTGGCTGCCCACAGGACCCCATTCACCCATTGACAAGAAGGCCTGCCACCACCTCTTGGACACTCCAAAGGCCAGGACCCTGCTTCCTGCCCAGCGGCTCTCCACTCCTTCCTTCTTCCTCGAGCCCGCCCTTGAGGTCATGTTAGTCCTATGGCTGCTGTAACACAGTGTCACAAATTGAGTGAAACTGAACAACAGAAATGTGTCGTTTCAGTTCCGGAGGTTGGAAGTCCATGATCAAGGTGTCAGATTGGATGGTTTCTTCTGGGGGCTGTGATGGGGAGGCCTCTCCCCTAATTTCCGATGGCTTTCTGCCGAGGTTTGTCATTCCTTGGCTTGTAGACACATCACCCCATCCCTTCCTGCAGCCTCCCTTGGCATTTTCCTGTGTCTCTTCACAAAGTCTTCCCTCTGTGTCTGTCTGTGTGCAAATTTCCCGCTTCTACAAGGCACCAGTGATGTTGGATTAGGGTCCACCTACTGATTTCATTTTAACCTGATTATGTACCCCCCAAAAACCTATTTCCAAATAAGGTCACCCCCTAGGTACTGGGAGACAAGGCTTCAACACCTTGTGAGAGGTACCACTCAACCCATAAGGTCCCAGCATGTTTTGGATCTTGACAGAAACTGCTCTGGACGTCCTGCGCCACCCCACCTACCTAATAACCAGAGAGTGGGGCAAGGCCCCCACTGACAGCGACACCCATTACCCCCAGGACTGGAATGTGAGAAGAGGAATGGGAACAGCCAAACTCGGAGCCCTGCAACATCTGTAGCTTCATAATGATTAATAATTATTAATAAATGATTAATAAAGATAATCAGGACCCTTCCCATGCTGCGGAAGGTTGACTAATAACACAAAACAATTGGATAGAAAATTTAGAGAAGCTGCTTGTCAGATTGGAGACCAGTAGCTCCCTCCTAACCACCCAGGCTCCAAGGCAGACCTAGGTGCGAGTCCCACTCTGCACTTTTTAGCTGAAACACCTCGGGCAGTTCCTTCTCTTCCCCCCAGGAAGGGAGAGCATCGCATTGGCAAAGTGCCCACACAGGATAGGTGCTCTGTGGATATTTGTTGAAATTTATAGGAAAGGCCTGAGGCTGGCCCTGGCTAAAGAGGAGCCCCGAGTCACAGCACCCCAGGCTCAGCTTAGCCCCACCAGCTAAGCAGAGGAAGTGAGAGCCCAGGCGGGGGGCAGCCTCACAGGTTCCCAGCCCTTAGAGAACCTGATGACACTATTGGACCCACATGCTTAGCTAACAGCAGTCACAGTGAAGGCTCATCCCTTTTTCCAAGAGCCTCCAGTATCCAGGCACTGTCAGAGATGACTCCCACCTGCCCTTCACAGAGGAGGAAGCCGAGGCTCAGAGAGGTTACAAGACTTCTCTTAGGCCACACAGCGAGGGAATGGTAGAGTCTTAGTTTACAACTTGACACAGAGACTGGACAAGACTTCCTTCTGCTCACTCTCAGCTGTAAGGGCGCGAGCCAGTGATTCCTAGAATGGACTCCGGGAGGGAGACAGACAGAGGCACACACATACACACTCACACATTCACACACACACACACACACACATCCACATGCATTCACAGGTACTCTTGCACATATGCACAAATTCACACACTCACGCACGTACAAAATCTCTCACACACGCACACACACACGCACACGCGTACACTGCCCAGGCTTCTGAATACATTGAGGGCCCAGGACCACCGTTCCCACCATGCCCTATTTCACTTTTCTCTTGACACTCCCAGAACGTCCCCTTCTGAGGTTCTCAGCAAGTTTATATTTGGGAATAATTGTAACGTAATTTGATACATAATTAGAGCAGAATAGAAGGCTGCGTTTTTAACTACCCATACATCCCCATCTCATTTAAATAATTCCTAATATATCCAAGCAGGCTGCCTCGTGCTGCACTGGTGTGTATTGAACTGAGGATAATGAAATAAGGGATGGGAGAGGGGAAATGCTATTTCAGAGTCTGAAGATCGCCAATTAATGACATGAAAAACCGAGAGGGACTCTGTTCACTTAATGTCCCGTGTGCAGGGCACAAACACAGACCCCTGACAGGCTCCCTGTTCAGCTCCTCAGAGCTGTTAGGACCAGCCAGAGGGACAGGCAGGAGGGGGCATGCAATGCCCGACACCTGGGAGGACTAAATAGTATATTTTAAAAATTGTGCTGGACTCTAGTGACATCACATGACAAACTGTGTTCCCATGTGTCCTGTCCCGAGCCCCCTTGGCAGGCTCACAAGATTCAGGGCCAGGTTCCTAATCCAGTGCCTAGAGCAGATCTTTCCAGACCCCTAACCCCTGCCGGCCTGGAATGCCTGGAGGGTCCCCACACCAGGAAACACCCCGTCCCAGGGCCCCCTCCCTTGATGCCAGGATCTTTCTGCTCCAAACAGATGGGCCCCCAGGGGCCGCCCCTGCAGCCTCAGAAGAGCCCCTGTTTGGCCAGGCCCCAGCTCCTTTCACACCCAGGTAAAACTTTAACCAGAGGTCTTTGGCGGCTGCGCTGGGCCCCGCGCTCCCATTCAGGGCTTGATAAATGACTGCTGTCACCTCGACATGAATGCTCATATTGAAAAGCTCTGCTCTCTGTCTCCCTTTCAGGCCGCCAACTTCTCTCTTAAGTCCCTGGGTGTCACTCACGTGTCATGCTGTCCTGAATACCCCCCAATCACGGACCCCCTACTCCCTCTGCCCCTTTCCTCCCACCTGCCCCACCCCTCCCCCTTCCTCTCAGGGCTCCTTCTTTCTCTCCTCCATGTTCTTCTTCCTCCTCCCCAAATTCTCTCCTCTTTCCTGCCCATCTCTTCCTCCTCCAGCCCTGATTTGCCCCATTGCAGTTTCTGGACTAGGAAAGCTCATACTCCTGTCCCCATCGCCCACAGTGTCACCACCGCCACCCTGGTCACACATACACACACACACACACACACACACACACACAAAGGCCCCCATCCCCATGTCTTCTCATCACTGCTCACACTGGGCTTCATTGGCACTGGTGCCACACATGACACCCTGAAGAGGAGGAAGGTGACATTGGACAGGGACCCCTGAGAGCAAAGGGAAGGAGCAGATTCAAGTGCCCTAAAACAGGAGTTTTCAACCCAGCACCAGAGGTATTTTGTTTGGGGTTTCTCTGAGGAGAGAAATCAAAGATTCCATCAGATCTCCTGAAACAGACCAATAATTACTGCTCTGCTCGCCTTGTGGCCTGGGGAACACCCATCCACGCCAGAATCCCAAGCTAACCACACTGTGAGGATCAAAGCGGTGCTGTTGGGAGTGCTGCTCCCCCCACACACATCTGAAGCCTTAGCCCAGGTGGCTTTCTTCCCTTACCAACAGGTGCGTTGGCCATTACAAGAGCCACATCAGGACAGCCAAATATGAGGGGCCAAAATCCACTGCAGAAAGGAACATGGCGCCCCATGCTGGAGGCCAGGAAATGACTGTTTTCTTTGGGGGAGGAGAAGTGGAAATGGGCGTGGGAATAGCTGCTCACAGTCCTGTCCCTGTCAGTCTGCTTTTTTGGCCTAACATCTACCAGTCTGGCAGCCAGGGAAGCTAAAGATGGCTCTACATGGCAGGGCCTGCCAGGTAAGCTCCTTCTGGTGCATTAAATACCAAGGTGTCTCTTATTCAGGAATTGCTGCTCATTTAGTCACAGAGACAACTTTCAAGTGGTTTTCCTTTTTGTAGCAAATGGAACTGGAAGACACTGAGTGTGAGAAGACCACAGTGACCCTTTGGTGTGCCAGGGCTCCTCAGAACTACCTTCCAGGTGTGTTTCCATGCCCACTCTGGGGCCCGAATGCCCACAGCTGCCTTATGACTGTTCCCATGTTATGAACCCCTGCGCATTGTGGGAAATGTGTGAGCGCATCGGGGAGCCAAGGCCCAGTCTTCTGTTTCCCAGATTTCACTCAGTACAAGAGAAAAGAAGGGGATTCACTCACTCTGCACAAGCTGTCCCCTCTCCCCTCAATAGGAGAGCTCCCTAAGATTAAGGAAGTAGGAGGTACGAGTCTACACAGGACATGGGGAGCCACAGCTGGCTTCCTAAATGCAGAACTGAGACAGTGAAACTAGTCCCATGAAATACACTCCAAAGTGGGATCCTATAACCAAATAGATTAAGGAAATACAACCTGCTAATGTCACAATGGACATTGTTGTTCAAGCTTATTCGGAGTTTTGAGGATTCTCCAGTAAATAAATCATATTAACCCAGGGTTTCCCACCCTGACTTGACAGCCGAGCCTCTTTTGTGCACAGTGACTCTCAATGTTCCTAGAAATACTGCCTCTTCCAAGGCCCACAGCCTATGTGACATCACTGCTACTGATAAGAACTCCAGGAAACAGGTACAAGCCTTATTCCATTGGACAGGTGAAGCAGTGAGACCCCAGAAGGTCAAGTAATTTCTCCAAGTCTCCACAGCCAGTACCTAGGAGACCTGGAGTTTGTCTGATTGCAAAGCTGGTCACCTGGCCATTTGATTCTTTATATTTAGTTGTAGATGGACACAATGCCCTTATTTATTTATTTATTTATTTTTATGTGGTACTGAGGCGCAAACCCAGTGCCTCGTGTGCTAGGCAAGCGCTCTGCCGCTGAGCTACAACCCCAGCTCTGGCCGTTTGATTCTTGAGGCACGTGAGGATGAACTTAAGAAAAGCAGACACCATCCTAAATTAGAATAGAGGAAAGGAAGGCAAATGCTGAAGTTGGTGACCTCTACAGTACAAAGCAGATGTAGAATGTGGAGAGGAAGTGAAAGAGAAGGATAACACCCCTGGTGATCCTGAATGCTACCATATCTTCCCCGCAAAGAGTTCTGATTTTAATTCTCCCTATCAACAGCTTTGACTTCTGAGCCTCCTCCCAGGTTGCAGGAGCCTGGAGGTCTGCCTGGATTGTGACCTATTTCATGTACAGGTTTATTTTACTTTCTGATCGGCTCTGAATAGACCAGCCTCCCTTGCCTAGATCAAAAGAAACAGCAGAGGAGATGTGAGAGCAGAATCAAGGAGAGCTAGACCCCATCCCCAAGGGACAGGAGGGCTGGGTTGGCCCCATCTCTGGGACACTACAGCAACCAACTCTCAAGGTTTCTACCCACTGAAAGCTCCAGAAAGAAATGCTAGGTAGAAGCCGGGTGTGGTGGCGCACGCCTATAATCCAAGCGACTTGGGAGGCTGAGGCAGGAGGATAGCGAGTTCAAAGCCAGTCTCAGCAACTTAGTGAGGCCCTAAGCAACTCAGTGAGACCCTGTCTCTAAATAAAATACAAAATAGGGCTGGAGATGTGGCTCAGTGGCCAAGTGTCCCTGAGTTCAATCCCTGGTAAAAAAAAAAAAAAAAGAAAAGAAATGCTAGGTAGCCTGAGCCAATCAGTATCTGGAAGTTCATTCATATTTTTTTCTACATTTTTATTGGTCATTCATATTTTTAAAACCACCATCTCCTCTCTCCCTTTGATGATATCACTCAATGTAAAGAAGGAGTCTAGCTCCTTAAGGCTTTTGGTTCCCTGACGTAATTAATTTCCCCCATTGAATAAGCCAGCTTGAATGTTATTATTTGTTACTTGCAGCCAAAGGCATTCTTACAGACACAGATTTTTTTTAGAAGTTCTCACAATATGCCAAATGATCATGATGGCAGGTGCCATCATCAAAGTATCAGCACAGTTTTCCACTAAAAATCAGAAGACAATCAGCTAACTTGATGGGGAAGACCCAGAGAATTGGTTTCTGAACAGAATCTCCAAAGAAGGTTTTTTCACCAAAGCAGAGAGGTATGAACCAAGAAGAGGAAGAAGCATTGCTGAGCTCTTACTGTTGTTGAGAACTTCAGGTATGTTTTGGCACTGAGGAAACAGACAAAGGGCTTAAGGACTTTACCCAAGGGGACATCACTGTTAATCAGCTCAGCCAACACTGGAACCCAAGTCTGCTTCATTTTTGAAGCCACTACTCCTATACCCACAGCATACTGCCCCACTAATGCCAACCAACAACAGAGTAGGTACTCACTGCTTCTATGAATGGACCCCACAGCCCCTTTCAAGAACCCCAAAGCTGTTGACTCTTCTGGGCAGTAAAGGAGTCGAACTCCACACCCTTGTGAGCTGAGTTGAGAGCAATTGTCGGAGGATGGGCCCAGCAGTCAGCCACCAGGCAGAGTGGGTACAAGAACTCTCCCTCCTTCCGAGCCAATGAATCCAGTGACATGGTGCTAATGAGCCATCCAATGCCAAGACACACAATCATGGGTGATTTTATAGCATTGCAAGATTCCCTAAAACCAAAAACACAATTGATGTGCTGTTATTGCTGATTTTTATTTTGTTTATTTTATTTTACAAGAATCAACTTCTATTTCTAGACTATGGCCTTAAAATGAAACACTCAGGCAACTCTCCTTATGAGCAGTTCTAGATTCCTATTACAAAAACAAATCTTGCATCATTAAGTAAAAAAGAAGATGGTCCACAATTCTGCTATATGTTCTCAGCGCCATGTTTCTATGCATTGGGGAACTCACCTCTTAGGAAAATCAGTGCAAAAGCGGGGGATACTTAGTAAGCCTGGACCTAAAATGAGAAACGCCTCATTATTATTAGTGAATAATCACCTTCACATTAGTGAATTAACTTTAAAATATCAAGCTTAACTACTAATTAACCTCCAGCCTATGCTTTAAATAAATTTTATTATAGTTACTTTCCAAAGTAAAAATATCATTAATAACATATGTTCAATGTTATATATCTTTCATGTACTGTAATTAATAGAAAGTGGGTTTTTTTTTTTAATTTTCCAAACTCGCTTGTTTCAAAGGGTAATCAAGAATAAGGCAGGAACTGTGGGGCAGGCAGGTATCAGATCACTAATGTCAGCCTGAAAACCGAGTGGGCAACATCCTGGGGTCAAGCCAGGTTCACACACACAGCAGCTCCCCAGCCAGGAGGAAAAATCTGCTTGGGACATGTGAGGTTTGGGGTCCAAGTAGGTATCCCTGAGTTCTTCCTGTTCCCAGACCCAGTTGATCACAGAGAAAGAGCCAGAGCCCCAAACTCAGATCCAATGTAACCACGCATTCAGCTCACATCCTGGTCACCAAGGAACCTGAGCCACCAGCTTCTCTTTCATGTCCAGAGCCTTCTCACAAGGATGGAGAAGGGTCTCCCACACAGCCACTTAGTATGTCCCTGAGACCTGGAGGCTGTGGGCATCATTAAGAAGAGTTCCCCAGTGCCAGACCCCCTAGGAAACACTTTTCATGCCTTATTATATTACATCCTCATAAAGACCCTGAGAGGTTGATATGGCAGAGACAGTTAGGGCAGCCAAACCCACATATTTCCCCACATTTCCCAGCATCCCTTGCAAATATTTTAGGGTCATTCAACTGGATTGTAACCAGTGAACTGAAAGTGGAAGCAATGGACACCACTTCTAGACCTAACCCCTAAAATAGAGGTCAGCACACATTTCCTGCAGAAGTCCAGGTAAGTGAACACTCCAGGCTTTGCCGGCCATTTGGCCTCTGGTATGAAAGCTTGGGTGTATTCGTGTACCAATAAAACTTTATTTATAAAAACCAACTGATGGCTGAATAGCACTTGTGAGTGTAGTTTGCCAACCCCTGCCCAAAAAAGTACCACTAAATCTTCACTCTCAGATGGCTTAATGCAGATGATCTAGCAGAGAACCCAAGAAGGCCTGATGGGAAGACAGAGCCACCAAATAGAAGTCCCCCAGTCCCTGCTGTGAAGGAGCCACTAACCCACTATAAGAAAGAACTCATATTGTGTTAAGCCACGGGGATGTGGGGATTGTTACTAGCAGCTTGCATTGAAGGACCTGACTAACAAGGTAGATTGAATTGTTCTTTTTGATAGTTATGGAAAATGAGGACCAGGGAGGGAAAAGGTGCAGTTTACAAAGCTAAGAAATAATAGCCAGCTCTTAGGAGGCCTGGTACTCTATCAGCCCTCTCTACCCCAATCCCGATGTCCCCACCTCCAGGTGTGCTGGACCTGGGAGGCCAGCATGGGGCCTGCCACCTCCTTCTCCCAGGCCTCAGACCTTCTCCCCAAAGGCAGTGAGTCACACGTGAATTTTAAATATACACTAGCTTCAGTGTAGAAGTCAGCCCTGACATCTATAAAATGGCACTAAATCCTGCTTTTATGAGCTCTGGCTGCATTCTGCTGAGTTTTTTATCACACTCATTGGAAGTTTACTGAAGGGAGTTAATAACCCAAAAATCTGGGGCCTGCCCGTCTTAGAATTGAGAAGTGGCACCTCTAGCCCATGATTATGGAGAGGTTAGCTTGTGCTAAAGACACCAGCCCCTGCCCTCTGCTCTGCCAGTCCAGCTGCTCCCTCATTCTTCCACTCACCCACCATTCCTGCCAGCTGCCACCACCCAGGCCTAGGCTGGGTATCAGGTGCTTGGGGAAGGACTCTGAGAGCGTGGCCTTTGAGCTCAACCCCAAAGGTTAAGAAGAAGATGCTTGGGCCAGAAATGGAAGGAAGGGTGTCCCAGGGAGAAGGAACAGCATAGGCAAAAGGCCCTGAATCCCAGGACACCTAACCCAGACAGGAAAGGATTTCCAATAAAGGACAAGTTCCTGGACAACCACAGCTTATAGAGAAAGACAGAAGGGTGGACATTGAAAAAGGACACAGCAATGATTTGAGAATGTCCCTCAAGGATTGGGAGGTTGGTCCTAGTGTGCCAATGCTAAAAGATGGTGGGACCTTTAGAAGGTCCTTAGATCACTTGGGGAACTGTACTTGGAAAAGATTAAAGTAGATCCCACAGGACCCCTTAGCTCTCACAAGAGCAAATTATTTTAAGAGCAAGCCCAAACCCTGAATTACTCTGGTTTCCTATTTTGAGAAGTGATCTCATCCCCCTGATATGCTCCTGCGTGTCCTCACCAGAGCTGACTGGTGCTGACACCATCCCCTCGAATCTCCAGAACTGTGAGCTTAAAAAACATTTTCACTTTATAAAGTTAGCCTGCCTCTGGAATAGTGTGACAGTGATGAAAAACAGACTAACACAGAGACTGAGGCAGAAGAGTGAGAGAGGTAAGAGGGAAAATCAGGCAGAAAGGAGCCACAGGTACTGAGAGGAATATTCAAGGAGAAAGAGTTCAGTGGCATCAGATGCTACAGAGAAACTAAGAAGGCAGAGAAAGAGGGCCCTTGGCTTTGGCAATGTCAAAGTCACAAATATTTATTGCATACCTCCTGTGGGCCAGACTCAGTGCCCACCTTCAGAGAAGCAAAAATACAATACAAGAGTTTGAGAACAGTAATCAGAGTAATCGTGTTCAACACTGTAGGATCCCAGAAGATGGACAGAGAAACTTTACCTAAGAATCAAGGAGGCAACTTCTGAAAGGAGGTCTGAGTTGGGTTGTGAAGGATGAATAGGAGCTTACCTGGCAGTTGTGGGGAGAGAGGAAACATCACAGGTGAAGGCATCAGAGTGATATGTTCAGGAACACAAGGAAGCCTTTAACATGGGAGAGCTGGGGGAAGAGGCTGAGATGAAGGGGAGAGAGTCAAGGACCTCCCAGCCCTGCCTAAGAGTTTGGGCTTATTCTCCAGCCTGTAGGGAGACTTGGAGGGAAGTAGGATCAGATTTGTACTTTGGAAAAATAGTCTCTCACTTGGGTCTCAAGTCCCTTCCATACTCTGGGCTGAATGGCCTTGGACAAGGCCCTTCCATGTTCTGGGCCTCAGTTTTGCCAAAGTGGGCAAATGAGACCATCCTTGCCAGTTCTTAGAATCTGCGAGTCTGTGGTTACTATGCGTTGGTGGCTGCTCAGGGGCACCTTCTGTGTGTGTGCGTCTGACAGAATAAATTCACCTAGTCCTTTCTAATTTTCAGAGTCACAATTTGCCTTGAGTTTTGTGAAGGGCCAAAACCCTCTTGGGGCTCATGATGCACGTACTTGTTCCCGACTCCCTGGTGAGGATGAGAAGCCGGGACTCCATCATGGCCCCGGGGAAGGGCTGACATTTGGTGAGATGTCTGTATTTAACTCCCGCAGCTTGACATCTGTTTCCAATTAATTTGCCCGTGTTAGGAGGGACGCTGGTCAGAACACAGGATTCCAGCTCAGTTCTAGAGAGACTGAGAGAGGCAGCCACAAAGGGTTAAGCTGAGCCTGGTTCTCACCCACACCCGTCCCCCCAGAGCCCCTTGTCCTTCAGGAGCTCCTGGCCTGCAAGGCACACACCCTCCTTTAGAGTTTCCACTTCAGCAATACCAGGTGTGATATTCTGAAAAACTTTAAAAATCCAGTGTCTCTGAATGTACTGGAAAGAGGGGAGAGGGGACTTGGGGGTAACTGAGCCTAGGCAGGACCTAGTTGACAGTAGGAAGGAGTCTCTATGTTTACCCTAGGTCTGGTGGCAAGTGACACGGTCTGATTTACTTTTTTTTTTTTTTTTTTTTTTTGGATAGGCATGAAAATTACTAAGTTCTTCGTTTACTTGGGTTACACATAAATGCAAGAAGTTGTTCAGCAACAGGAATTGATAACACAGGAATATTCTTCCAAAGCTGATGAAATTAGCATGCTGGGAAACTCGCTATTCACAGGCACAAGGCAGTGAAGGTATCTCTTAACATTTGGTTTCACTTCTGGCTTGTAAGTATTTTCCCATATTAAGATTAATGCTCAGATCATAAAAATAATGTCACAATCACAGACAATAACAAGGGCAAAAATTAGAATCACATCAGTTCTCTAATAACACCTCTAAATCCTACAAAGTTTCTTAGCTGTTTTTTGTTGTTGTATCTTGAATTTTTTTAATTCATTTAATTTTGATCCATTGAATACAAATGGAGTACAGCTATTGCTAATCTCTGGTTGTACACAAAGCAGAGTCACACCATCTGTGCATTCATACATGTACACAGGGCAATGGCGTCTGTCACACATTCTGTTATTATTCTTACCCCCCCACCCTGACCCCATCCCTCCCTTCCCTCTATGCTATCTATCCTTCCTCCATTCTTGCCACCTTCCACCCCGCATTATGCATCATCATTCACTTATCAGAGAGATCATTTGGCCTTTGGATTTGGGGGATTGGCTAATCTCACTTAGCATGACAGTCTCCAACATCATCCAT
>JAJEJO010000829.1:231372-273377 GCA_020662805.1 Glaucomys volans
TGGATCCATTCAATTTACATATTAAGATATCTCAGGGCTGGGGATATAGCTCAGTTGGTAGAGTGCCTGTCTTGCAAGCACAAGGCCCTGGGTTCAATCCCCAGCACCGCAAAACAAAAAAATAAAAAAGAATCTCTCTGGCTGCTCATGGAGAATGGGTTAAACAGAGAGGCAAGACTGGGAAAGTTCTTTGAACTCCAAGGTCTAACACAGCTTCCACTAGCCACTGGTAAGCCCTTGAAATGTGGCTAGTGTGATCAACAAACTGGATATTTTATTTTCTTCATATTACTTTAACTTAAAATCAAATTCTACTTTATTCAGCTGTAAGTGTAAAAGTACACGTGAGATTTTGAAGACTTAAGACAAAAAAAAAAACAAAACAAAAACAAAGACAAATGTAAGGTATCTCAATACTGGTTTATACTGATGATGTTAAAATGAGAATAGTTTGAATGCAGTGAGTTAAATAAAAGAGATTACTTAACATTTAAGTCACCTATTTTTGTTCTATTTTATTTTTTCAATGTAGCCCCAAGAAAATGTGAACTTGGTGCCCAGCCCTCCTTGTGCTTCCACAGGAGAGCACGGAGTTGGAAGAAATGAGTGAAGGGAAGGGAAATATCAGAGATGTGGTGTGGTTCTGGCTTGAGCATTTGGATGGACAAGGGTGTTGTGTCCTTGAATGGGGACACTCAGGGAAGGCAAAAACTGGCAGGGCACTAGGGTCCTTAGGGTCATGTCAGCTATGTTTTGGATACAAGGTGTCCCCCAAAATTCCTGTGTTAATGCAGGAATATTCAGAAGTGAAATAATTAGATTATGAGAGCTGTAACCTAATTGGTTTATCCTAATTAAATTAGGATGGAGTAACTGGGTGGTAACTGTAGGTAGGTGGGACATGGCTGGAGGAGGTGGGTCATAGGGGATGTGCCCTGGAAGGGTGCATCTTCCCTGCAGTCTCTTCCCCCTCGCTCTCTCTGCCTCCATGAACTGAGCAGCTTCCCTCCACCATACCCTTCCGCCATGATGTTCTACCCAGAGTAATGGAGTCGCCAACCATGGACTGAACCTCTGAAATAAACTTTTCCTCCTCTAACTTATTCTTGTCAGATATTTTGATTACAGCAATAAAAAGCTGACTAATACACCTTGCAGGTTTGAGATGCCTGCCGAGGGGTCAAGGAGACAGTTGGATAGACAGGCCTCATATCCAAAAGCAAAATCTGGGATCTAAATTTAGAAGCAACCATTTGGGAAAACTGTGTCCCTTCTCTGTGTATGCACCTCACCACACACAGACAGACAGACAGACAGGGGTGTCAATCTACTCACCTGCTCTCTTAGTTATGGCAAGATCTTTTGAACATGAAGTGTTCGCTCTGGCATTGCGTCTTCTCTGGATACAAACAGCTCTCTCTTCTTTGTTACCCTCCCCCCACAGATGTCCCTTCCTTGGCTCACCCACCCCCAAAACTCGCCAGGCAACACTGTGGCGAAGGCACCCATGGCAGACAGTCTTCAGCAGCAAGCTGTGGGTCAGGATGTTTGCACAAATGCCTCACAGCATCATTTATCTTGAGCGATGTCAACTCGAAAAATGTTAGTTCATGTCACTGTCAGAGTAAATGCCAAAAATTAGCTTTCTTTCATCAGAAAACGGAATAATTAACTTTGCAACTGTTTCCAAAACTGCTAATTAATGGGTTTTACCCACTTGATTTGTCAGGCTACACTGTGAGCTGAACAGCAGCCTCAGCCCCTGGAGGATTCCCATCCTCCCCTTCTCTCTGTCCCCGGCAGAAGTTGAAAGAAGTCACAGGTAAACCAGGGGAGAAGAGCAAGGCCGGAGGAGAGCACTGCTGTTTGGAGGAGGGAGTTTTTCTTTTTCTTTCAGTCTTCCATCACCTTTCTCTCCAACATCCTTGTCTCCTGTTGACCTCAAAATTTCAGTACGCAGTTGTCCCTAAACTGGGAGGGCAGATCAGATTCCTCTCTGCCTTCCTCACCCAAGGTGGGAGAGACCTGGAGGCAGGCAGAGGGGGCTTTGACGGCCAGCTCTGGTCCTTACCAGCTGTGTGAACTTCAGCAAGAAACTCCCCTCTGACAACCTCTCTTTTCTCATCTGTAAAATGGGATTCACGGTAGACCTATGTCAGCAGGTTGCTGAAAGCTTAAAGGAGATAACAAATGAATGCCTCAAGCACCGAATTTCAGATACAGCAAATCCTCCACCCACAAGTCTGTTACTCCATCTTCCACCATCTCCTCCACCCATGCAGCACCTGGTCAAGAGCAAGGCAGCCTCTCTCACCTGGATTGTTGCCTCTTCTCTGAGAACCAGGTTGCACTCTGTGATTGCCAGAGAAAGTTCCCACTGTGCCAATCTGAGCGTGGGCGAGATGGGATTATTGGTCCCAATCCTGACACCACCATATCAGGATCATACATCCACACCCTACACCCTGTAACTTTGCAGGGCCTCCCATCTCAGGTGGAGTGGACTTCCACACCCCCTGATTTTTTTTTAATTGTGGCAAAACACACATAATAGAAAATTCACCATCTTCTCTCTCACCAGGCTGCTGCAGCACCAGTTGCTAACAGCATCGCCTTCTCTGGAGAACTGCCATTGACTAACCAGATTTGTGGGCTTGTAGCCAGTGGTGGATTAACCAGGGACGGGTGTTTGAAGGGCTTTGAGGGGAGACGACTGCTGGGGTGCAATTTTGGCTCCAGGGCTTTCCCCAGAACCAAGCCCAAGCTGACATCACATCCTTACTTAAATTCTTCTGCTGTTTCCTTAACCTCCTGCTCCTGAGAGCTGGCCCCAGTGAAGCACTGTCATGATGATGCTCATGAGCAGGAATAAGGGGTTGTCCTCCTTAGGCCACTGATTTTGAGCTGTTTCATTACATGCACTAAGAACTGATACAATTAGAATCCATAAAATACGGAACACTATCTAGCCATTGAAAAGGATGGGAGCTCAAAGTGTTGACTCCAAAACACATCAACATGGCAATTTGGCTTTTTAAAAAAGTTGGTCACAAAACAGATTGTATAGCAGTAGTCTTTCTGCTAAAGAAAACTGACACCTGGTCCCATTTGGATTTTCATCTACAGTGAAATTTCTGGCAGGGTCTTGAAGGAGTTAACAGTGTTTATCCTCTGTGCTGGGATGATGGATAATATGTGACTTTGTCTTTGCACTTATTGGAGACCATTTGGTGTTTAAATGGAATTTTCTCTTTTCATTTTAGCTTCTTTAAGCAAAGAGAGAAAATGTTACTATCTTACCCATTTTTAAGCATACCCTCCAGTAGCATCGAGTACATTCACATTACATACTGCATCTCGGGAACTCTTCTCATCTTGCAGAATGGAAACCCTATACTCAATGGTGACTCCTCACCCTTCCTCCCCACAGCCCTGGAAACCACCATTCCACATCTGTCTCCATGAATTTGACAACTCCAGGTAATTCACAGAAGTGGTGTCACGCGGTATGTGTTTTTGTGTCTGGCTTATTTCACTTAACACAATGTCCTTAAGGTTCATCCTTGTCATAGCCTGGGTCAGAATCTCCTTTCTTTTTAAGGCTGAATAATACTCCCATTGATGCTGGGCTTGGCCATGACTTGCTTTGGCCAATGAGGACATGATGTGGACATAAACCTTAAGTGAGCTGGAGTGGCAGGGCCTGGTTTCTCCGGCTCCAGTGAAGTGCCATGAGGAGACTGTGCCCCACATAGCTGCCAGCTCTTCAGCCTAGAGCCCCAAATGAAGACACAGAGAATAGATCTGAGCCCCACTGGAAGCCTGGAGTCCAGCCTGTCCCAACCAAACCCAGTCAAGGTAAATGGATACTTAAATGACCCAGAAGCATAAAACATGTGGGAATTGATTTTTAGGTGGCAAAAACTATGTGAAGCATGTTATTCTCTTCCTACCTCATGCTGTTGACTGTCTCCGAGGAACCCCTCCCCACACCTCTAGGCCCCTAGCTGGGATCTGTGTTCCAGCCTCAAGGGTAGAGGTTGGGCTGCAGAGGGCAGGCTTCACACAGGAAGCTGCAAAGTGGTCTAAGCAGGAGTGAAGAAGATCCAAGCTAGGGAGGGCCTGGCCAGCGGCACTGACCTAGGACTTGTTCCAGGATGTCACAGGCCCCCAGCACTGGGATTGGGACCCCTGAGGATCCCTTCCTTACAATCCCACCCCTGCCAAGTGCCCTCCCAAGTACCTCAAATATGTACTTGCCAAGCAGAGAAGAAGGCTCTTGATATCCCATCTTGTCTCTGCCCAAGGGCTGCCTCCCCCATCCCAGTAGGTCTGCAGGGCACAGTGACCAGCATAGAATCTCCTGAATTCCATCCTTTTCCCAAATGCCTCCTGTGTCCCAGGTGCTCTGGCAGATCTGTTGTCCATAGAAGTGGACAACATAGACACAGTCCCTGGCCACCTGGAACTGGCTTTGTTATCAAGGAGATGAGACATAAAACACATACAATAGAATGCAAGGTACAGATAAGTGCTATTAAAAAAAAACAATAAATAAAACAATAAAAGCTGACCCGACCAAACTGTTGCTAGGTACAGTCATTATTCTAGGTGATCTCATACTTACTATAACCCTAAGAAACAGTTACTGTTTTGTATTTCATTTTTACAAAATGAAGAAAGATTCAGTAGTTTGCCAAAACTGGGGACTAGTGAAGCTGGAATTGGGGGACCAGCACTCTGACTCTACACTCACCTCCCTGACCATTTCCCCACTGCCTCACACTCATTCATTTATTTAACTGTTTGTTGAGCATCTACTCTGTACCAGGCCTGGAAATCTGTGTCACTGAATAAAATAGGCAAAAATCTCTGGAGCTTCCAGTCCAGCATAAGGACAGATGTCAGTAAATTTCAAAGATAAGTCTTGTTGCATGTTGTAAGAGGATATTCTCTAGAGAAGAGCAGAGCAGAAGCTTAGTAATGGAGCCTCTCCTTTAGATTGGTCAGGTTGCTACCTAGGGTGCTCCAGGAAGACATCTTGGCAGAGATGATGTTTAAGCAGGGACTTCAAGGGAATGAGGGAATCAGTCACACAAGTGCTAAGGGAACAGCATTCCAGGCAGAGGGAATAGCACATGCAAGGATCTAGAGGTAGGAATGTGCCTGGCTCATTCCAAGAATAACAAGGAAACCAAGATGGTTGGAGTAGAGAGAGCAAGGAGATGGAGGAAAGAAATGAGGCTAAAAATAGTGCCAGACCATTGATGAAGGACTTTGGGAGCCAGTTCAAAGGACTGTGGGACTTGGAGAAGCCTTACATGCATGCATATTGCTAGGTGAAAGAAGCCAGTCTGAAAAGGCACATACTGTATGATTTCATCTCCATGACATGCCAGGAAAGACAAAGTTACCCGGACGCTACAGGCATCAGTGGCTGCCTGAGGTTCTGGAGGAGGCCAGAAGGGATGACCAGGTGGAGCCCAGGAGAGTTTAGGAAGCACTTCTATATGAAGTCACTATGGGTTTGTCAACACCCATACAATGCACAACCCAAGAATGAAACCTAGTGTGCATTACGTCTTTAGTCCATAAGAGTGTGACGACATCGGCTTATCAATTGTCACGAGTGTGCCACACCCACACAAGAACAAGGAAGGTGCGGAAGAGGGACCGTGTGGGGACTCTGTATTTTCCATTCCATCTTCCTGTGAACCTAAGACTTCTCTAAACCATAAAGTCTGTTCATGTCTTAAAATAGAAAATGGACTGGATATTGGAGGAAGGGGAAGAGGAGACATCTGGGGCCGGAGAGGACTCACACCCTCGGAGGTCACTCCAGCAGGACCCCAGGGCTGCTCTGCAGGGAACTGAAGGGGCTGAGGCTGAGCTGGGAGCCAGTGAGAGCTGAGGAACAGTACAGGCAGGAGATGGGGCTGTGCTGGGCTGAGGTGGTGGCCGTAGTGGGGTCAGAAGTGGCAGAATAACGCCAACAGGATCTTCTAATGGGATGTGGGGTCAGGGGTCAGGCGGAAGCCCCACCCCAGCAGCCTGCTGCTTACCAGTGGCGAAATAAGCACATACTCATGGTGCCAAAGTAGAAAAGAGCCAGGACGACTTATCTATTACCAAATAATTTTAGAAGATTATCAATATGACCCAATAATTCTGAGTGTCTATGCAAAGAAATTGAAGTCCTGAGTTCTTTTCAGTAATTTTTTTTTTTTTTTGGCAGGGGGTGGGGTATCAGGGATTGAACCCAGGGGCACTTAACCACTGAGCCACATTCCCAGTCCTTTTTATGTTTTATTTTAAGACAGGGTCTCACTGAGTTGCTTAAGGCCTCACTAAGTTGCTAAAGCTGGCTTTGAACTTGCAATTCTCCTGCCTCACCCTCTGGAGCCACTGGGATTACAGGCATGCGCCACCACACCCAGCTTAATTTAAATACTATTCACAATAATGAAGACAAGATCTGGAAACAACCAAAGTGTCCATCAACAGATGAGTTCATAAAGAAAATGTGGCATACACACACACACAGTAGAATAGTATTCACCCATTAAAAGGAAGGAAATTCTGTCATTCATAACATCAGTGGAACTGGAGAAGCTTAGGCTAAGTGAAATAAGATAATCCAGGCACAGAAAGAGCAACATATGACTTCACTTATGTGGAAGCTAAAAGAGTACATCTCAGAATAACAGAGAGCAGAAAGGTGGCTACCAGAGGCTAAGAGGGAGAGTGGGGGATTGGGAAAGGGCAGACATTGATCAAATCCTCACTAAAGTTGGTGGGTACATTTAGGATGGGGTGCAAGTGAGTGGAAGAACCAAACAACCCTGAGATCCCGGGGACCCTGGAGAAAGCAATTACACAATGTTCATATCTATGTCTCTTTCTCATTCACTCTCCTCTCTCTACCTCTACCTCTGTCTCTCTCTCCCTGGCACAATCAGCCCTCCCTGCTGATGTGTGGTTAGGAGGACCACAGCTGAGATCTGAGCAACGGGGTGACCAGCTATGGTTCGGATATGGTTTGAGCATGTCCGTCAAGGGCTCACGTGTTGAAACCCAATCCCACTGTGAGGTATTGAGAGGACAGAAACTTCATCTGACTGTGAGTTTTAGAAGCAGGATCTTTGGGGGCAATTGGGATTAGCTAAGGCCATCAGGGTGGTGGTTCCATAGGAAGAGAGGGAGACCAGGCGAGACACGTGTGTGCCCTTCCTGTCTCTTGTCATGTGATGCTCTGCGTCCCTTTAGGACTCTGCCGGCAAGAAAGTCACCACCAGATACAAACCCTCAAGCTTCTGGACTGTGAGCTAAATAAACCTCTTCTCTGTATAACTTGTTCAGTTTGTGGTGTTGGGTTATTAGCAACAGAAAATGAGCCAACAGAGGGTCCAACAGATGAGAGGTGCTGGGGCCCATCGCACACACGTGTACAGAGGCAGGAGAAGGACAGACGCCTGGCTGCTGGTGCTGCTTGGCCGCTGGCCTGCCAAACAGCCATGAGCTTTACCTGCATTTCTCAGATGGAACATATATGGGACCAGATTGAGCCCAGGGTCAGTGACACCAGTGGTTGGCCCATTAGGGAGACCTAGCTGTCAGACCAGAATTGATGCAAAATGACTTGGTCTTGCTGCCCTTTTCTGTTTATAACACTCTTGATTATTTCGTCATATATGCCATTTAATCTCTGATCAGCCAAGTTGCTAAACTCCTTGCCATCTCTATGTGAAACGTGTCTTGTGAATTCTGCCTGAGCCTCCCAAGCTTCCTTATTGTGTATATGTAACACATCTCTAAGTTTTGCCTGCCTGGTAAGCTGCCAGTTTCTGTGCCAGATACTTCTATGCCAAATACTTCCTAGGAGGTTCATTCATCCTTTTGGGGGTTTTTGTCCTTTAAGCTGAATTATATATTCTCACACACGAGGCAAACACACACTGCACTTTCCACATCACCCACTGCCCTGCAAATCCACCAGCTTCACCCCACATTAGCTGCAATCGTCTTTCACGGATCAACCTCTTAACTGATCTGGTGCTGCCATAGTGAACACCCCACAGCATTCAGAGGGTGGTGTCTGAAGGGGAAATGGCTCTCGGCTCAGCCTGACTGCATAGCCTGAACTCCTGATTGACAGCAAGGCCTGTCTTGATACAGCCTCAACTCCCTCTCCAATCGCTCAAGTCCCATCACCACACCTTCCCCGCAGTATTCTCAACACCAGCCCTGCCTTTGCATATGCCCTGCCTACAATGAGCTCTTCCCCATGGGCCTGTTCTAATCCTACAGTCTCAAGACCCAGCTCAGCATCACCTCCTCTGAGAACCATCCTTGGACATTCTCCCCAATAAATGTTCAGGAAGGAAAGAAAGAAAAGAGAGATGCTGGGATAAGGAAGGATAGAGGGAGAGAAGGAAGAAGAGTAGAGACTCATAATCAATTCACTAGAAAAAGGAATACTGCCAGAGGTGATCATTGCCCTGCCCCTATAGGTATGTAGGCAAGCAGAAGACTGAATGACGTTTGGGGAAAACCAATCAAGAAAATGATTCCAGCAGTGGAATAGGCAGTTGGACCAGGTACAATCTACCATCTTACCTTGGAGTCTGGATGTTCCAATTAATACTGGGTGCAAAACAAACCACCTCAATACTTAGAGGCTTGAAACGGCAACCACTTTACTGGGTCTCATGATTCTGGGGCAGAGTTCACCTGGGCCTTTTTTTAACTCCATGGCATTAATTATGCTCCCTTGGTATCCAGTCAGCAGCTGAGATGGGCAGGGCTGGAGGGTCCAACCTGGCATTGCTCATATTTGTGGATCTCAGCAGGAACTGGAAACCTGCTCCTCTTCGTCCCCATGTGAACGCTGGGCCTGTCTGGTGTGTCCAGCTGTGTGGTCAGGCTTCTGATGTGGCAGCTCCCACTTCAGGAGAAGGCTTTTGAAAACTAGGCCCAGAATTAGCATGGCATCGTTTCTTCCCTATTCTATTGGTTAAACAGTCACAGGTCAGCCCAGACGCAAGGAGAGGGAAAATAGACCCCTCCCCTTGATGAGGAGAGGGTCAAGCAAGCTCCAGCCATCCCTAAACTCCCAGAGTAAAGGTGATGAGCACCAGGCCTGAGAACAGGCAGGAAACAGCTCCTGAAACCCCAGGGAACAACTATGAGAAATAATAGACATTTCTTGACCTTCCCGGCCAGTGAGTTTGGGGGTAATTTGTCACACAGCAATAGACTACAAATCAATTCACCTTCTCCAAAGCTGTCCCTCTCTGTTCACGTCCAAGACCGGGTCCTGGGTGGACCCTAAGTCTGTGATGTATTTCAGGACAGGAACCTAAAGTTGGAGAACTTAAGAAATTTATGAGACCAGATCTTCAAAAATCTATCCTCAGGGACCATTGTCATTCATGTATTTATTTAACAAATATTTATGAGTGCCTAGCCTGAACTGTGCACTAAGAAAGTGCTGGAGGAAAGAAAGGTGAGTTAAAGCAGATGGAGTTGCCCAAATTATAGGCCTCCCTAAGAATACCCTGTTCCAGGCTCTGTCCTGCCCCACAACCTGAAGCTTCTCCCCGTGGCAGATACTTGCAGATGAAAATGGGCTGTGCCCCCTGGATTATTCGTGGTCTCTGTCTCAAGGCCTTCCTGCCTTCTATGTTTCGTCTGTTCCCTTGGCTTCTGACCACTGGGTTCATTTCCTGTAATGGACTCTCCAACCATTGCTTGGATCTGACTCTGCCTTCTAGCTTCCTTGTCAGCCACCTTCACCCCAAGTTCCAAATCGAACACAGGTGTCAAGCCATGGCTGGGCATCAGCACTCAGAGCCAGACCCAGAAGTCATGCCACCACTCCGGAAGTTGCTCAGGACTCCTTCTTCCCTGGGCCTCCACAGGCCAGCTCTCCCTCAGCTGAACACTGAGCGAAACATCCCTGGGTGCATGTTGAACTGCAGCCTGGCCCTCCGCTTCCCTTGGGCCTGGAGCCATTGTCCCCAGCCAGCGAGGCGCATCTCGGAAGCACCATCTCCTCAGGCACTTTTTCCTGCTCTGTCTGGATTGGGCTCATTTACTAAAAATTAGTTGGGAATGAAAAAAGCCCCTAGTTTATTAGCGTGCTATTATTCCCCACCCGCCATCCCCCTGCAGCATGATGGATTGCCTGGTGAGGGGACACAGCCCCAGCCCGGGAGTGAGCAAGCTCTGCTCGGTCCCCGGCGCAGACAGATGGGGAGGCCGAGTCCTGACCATGATTGATTAGCTCCGCAAAGCCTGTTGAGCGGAGTTCCATCAAGATTGATGCTTTCTCCTCATAACAGCATTTCCAAAAAGTTTCTATTACATTTTGATTATGTTTATAGAATCTCGCTGGTCCGGGGGAAGATGCAATCTCGCTCCTTCCCTGTGTGTGTCTGCGTGGGCCGCCGCAGTGCCTCGCGCAGCCCTGCCTATTTGGCCTCTGCAGAGTGACCCTCTCTTCCTGGGCGGTAGGCAGGACTTGTGGCCTCCCAAGATCAAAGCTGGAGGAAGCTAATGTCCATTGTCCCAGTGTCCAAAGGCCAGCTTCATGGCCGCTCAGGTTTTCAAGGGCCAACCACCTGAAGGGCTCTCAGGCTTGGGCCTGAAAGTAAAAGAAACCCTGAAGGCAAAAGCCATTTTCTGAGGTCCTCAGGTTGTCTGGAAAGAGACTGTGGGCCCCCATTTTTCTACCTGGTTCCCAAAGACACAGTAAGGCCAGGTCAAGTGTATGATAAATACACCTTCAAACGCTTCCGTGAGTCTATCTGTGGGTAAATGTGTCTCCCCCACCTTATTCCACAAGGCATTTAAGTGATGTACAGGAAATGACGAAAAATGAATAATGAAGAATAATTAGGAACAAGCCAATCAGGCCAGAATGTCAAGACCAAAAGGGAAAAAATAAATATATATATATATGCATAGCATGTAAAATCCTACACAGTCTTCATCCTTGGGCCTTTAATGTATCTGAGTTTCCTGACAGTCAAAGTGAAGAGAGAAATAAAAATCAGTGACTTTGTTTTATTCTCGATGTCATTCATAAGAAAAAAATTTTCCAAAAAAACCAATTCCTTGCAGGAATTGTAGGGTTTCTTCAAATTTCTAAAGGAAATTTGTACCAGAGGGTAAAAGAGAGACTTTCTCAGAGAGTGCAAGAGACTTTCTCAAAGTCTCTTAATTGGAGACCTCGAGATTTATGTTCAATTAGGATTTCTCAGCTTCAACACTATGGACATTTTGAGATAAATAATTCCTTATTTGGGAGCTGTCCTAAGAACCTTAGTATAGTTTGTTTGTGGTCTCTACCCACAGATGCCAGCAGCAAACCTTTCTCCAGTTGTGACAGCCAAAACTGTCTCCGGACACTGCCAAATATTCCTAGAGGCGGAGTTGCTAGAGTTCACAAATAAAAATTCTGGACACCCAGTTGAATTTGAATTTCAGATTTTTAAAATGAATAACACTTTAGTATAAGTGTGCCCCATACAATGTTTATTACATGACCTATTTATGCTAAAATAGTGTTCTTTTTCATCTGAAATTCAAATGTAACTGGCCATCCTGCATCGTATTAGTGATCTCATCTGATTGGCGACATCCTCTGATAGGAGTCTTTCAAACATAATGCACTGCAAAGAAGTCACTCCCCAGTCCCAGGCTGTATTTTTTAATGTATTATAATGATGCAAACATATGTCTACTGCAGTGCTCCTTCTAATTCATAGATGACCAATAGTTGGTCTTCTGTTTTGTATCTTAGCTGTAAAATTTAATTGATATACCTTGAAAATAAATGATACACTTTTTTCCAAAACAAAATAAAATTTCAAGACTTTAAGAACTACTGAGTTAAACAATGCCCTCCAAGTAGCTCTTCTGGTAATGCGGCCAGGGGAATGGTTCCATAAGGCTCTTTTGTAGCATCCACAGAAGGAATGGAGGGCATAACCCTACAATGGAACTTGGGAAGAGCAATTCTGCAGAGTTCTGAACAATATCATCCTTCTGCACTGCTTTCTGACAGTCCTGCTTGATCAAGGGTTAAAACTCAAAGACACCATGCTTCAACCTGCCCCTAGTTAACTGCCCAGAATTCCTCTGCAAAAAGGCAATGGGATGCTAGCTCCCCTGGCCCCCTGCTAGCTTCCTGCAGCCACTGTGGCTATGAAGTCTCAAGCCATCTTTAAAATGATCCATTCTGAACTGGGGTTGTGGCTCAGTGGTAGAGCACTTGCCTAGCACATGTGAGGCATTGGGTTCAATCTTCAGTACCTCATAAAAATAAATAAATAAAATAAAGGAATTGTGTCCATCTAAAACTAAAAAATAAATGTTAAAAATATTTTTAAATTATCCATTCTCTCAAAATAACTAAAAGAGAGGGCTTTATTTTTATCACAAGTGAATTTTAAGTATTTGAGGTGATAGATATGCTAATTAACCTGATTCGATTATTTCACAAGTTATACCTGTATCAAAACATCACATTGTATTAGTGTGTTAAAACATTTGAATTTAATTTAAAAAGAAGCAAAATTTATTCTAGGGTTACTCAGTTGTAAAAACTAACTAAGCATTTGGTAAAATAGTGGTTGGATCCCTTCCTCACTCTTCATACCAAAATAAATCCCAAATATATCAAAAATGTTAAGAATAAAAATGAAATCCTAGTAGTACTAGAGGAAAATCTGTAATACTTATTGGAACTCCAGGATTAGAAAGGTGTTTCTTTTTGTTTTTTGGGTTTTTTTGCGGTGCTGGGGATTGAACCCAGGGCCTTGTGCTTGCAAGGCAAGCACTCTACCAACTGAGCTATATCCCCAGCCTGAGAAAGGTTTTATGTGTCATCTTCTGGACTCAAGATCCAGATGCAATTGAGTTTTAAAAACTTGAAGGATTTACATACATTTAAAAATTTTAAGTCTCCACATGGCAAACAGAAAAATAAAAGAGTGACAAACTCGTCTCAAAAATACCAGCAGTATAAAATAGAGGACTGACTTCTCCATTACATAGAGATGAATTTACGAATCAATAAAGGTCCAAAATAGAAAACTGGTCAGGCAGGGGCCAGGGGTGGAGACATTAATGGAGAGTTCCCAGAAAAAGAAGTCCAATGCTTTCAAACACATGAAGAAGTCAACCTCACATTGCTGCAAATTATATCACAATTCAAAACCTCTTTTTATCAATCACAGGTAAAGATCAAAATGTTTAATAACATTATGGGTAAGAGTGGAGGAAGCAGATACTAACAGCATTGGAAGTCTATGCAATTCTAAATGTGCAAGTCCACTTTGGAGACTTATTCCACAGACATACTCATTATTGGGTGCAAAGATGTCTGTACAAAGTTAATCATCAAAGTACTTTTTCAGCAAAAGTTTGTCAATAAATTAATGTCCACCAGTACAAAGTTTCACAAATAAATTATGCCACATCCATGCAAAGAAATGCTGTGGCAATTTAAATATAGAATGACTATAGAACACACAGTAATGAAGAATTAGCGCCCGCCTGTAATTCCAGCACGTGGGAGGCTGAGGCAGAAGGATCACGAGTTCAAAGTCAGCCTCAGCAATTTAGCGAGGCCCTAAGCAACTCAGTGAGACCCTGTCTCTAAATAAAATACAAAATAGGGCTGGGGATGTGGCTCAGTGGTGGAGTGCCCCTGGGTTCAATCCCCAGTACCAAAAAAAAAAAAAGAATTATCTCTAAGGTTTGTTAAGTGAAAAAAAGGTATATTGTTATGTGAGGGTGCATAGAGGACAGTAAGAAAATAGGGTATGGCGTGCAAATATGCTTTCCATGTTCATATTGACATGCACGTAGAGTGACGTACAGGGAACTGACCATATTGATTGCCTTTGGGGAGTGAACATAAGGAACCAGAATTAAGGATGAAAACAAGGTTTACTTTTTAATGAATACTCTTTTGAACTACTTGGATTTGTTTGTTGTTCTTTTGTTTTGCCTTGTCTTGTTGAAGTACTAGCAATTAAACCCAGAGCCTCATTCATGCTACTTCAGCCTATTTTATTTTATTTTATTTTATTTATTTATTTTAGTGGCTGGGATTTGGGTATGTGCCATCACTCTGAGTCATTGGGGATTTTTTAACCACGTGTACATATTAGCTTTTCAACATGAAGCCAACTGATTTTGACAAGGGCATCCAGGATTACAATTAGGAATCAGGGGTGCTGTTCAGTAGTAGAGCACTTACCTAGCATGTGTGAGACTGTGGGTTGTATCCCCAATATCACACCAAAAAATATATATAGACAATGGGGAGAAGATAATCTGTGCAAGTGGTTTGGGTCAACTGGATATCCATGTGCAAAATAATGAAATTGGATTTCTATTTTACAGACTACACAAAAATCAACTCAAAATGGATAAAAGACTTAGATGTAAAACTTGAAACTGTAAAACTCCTGGAAGAAAGCATAGGGTTTGAAGAGCTTCATAACACTGATCTTGGAAATAATTTTAAGGATATGACACCAAAAGCACAGGCAACAAAAACAAAAATAGACAAGTGGAACAACATCGAACTAAAAAGTTTCTGCCTAGCAAAGGAAACAATCAACAGAGTGAAGAGACAACCTACAGAATGGAAGAATATGTTTTCAAACCATATATTTGGTAAGGGGTCAATATCCAACATGTATAAAGAACTCCTACAACTCGACAGTAAAAATAATATTGATAATAATAGGTAAATAAAATAGTCTGATTAGAAAGTGCACGAAGAATTTGAACAGTCGTTTCTCTTATGAAGACAGACAAAATCAACAGGTATATAAAAAAAAGTGCACAACATCACTAA
The DNA here is from genome assembly GCA_020662805.1 of Glaucomys volans. Lineage (NCBI taxonomy): Eukaryota > Metazoa > Chordata > Mammalia > Rodentia > Sciuridae > Glaucomys > Glaucomys volans. Next base: position 246,251 of record JAJEJO010000829.1, read on the forward strand.
TCATCAGAAAAATGCAAACCAAAACAACAGTGAGATATCACTCAGTATCTATTAGGATGGTTCATATAAAAAAATTAAAAATAACAAGTTTTGGCAAGGTAGCAGAGAAATTAGTTCCCTTGTACACTATTAGTGGTAATATAATCAACAATTTTTAATTTAAAAATGCCCAATTTTACTTAAAGAAATGTACCTTACAGACTTGGCCATAGACATGTATTAAAATTTATGCTCTAAAATATTTATCACAATATTATCCATAATAATGAAAAACTGGAAACTATTTTTAATGTCCAAAAATAGAAGATTGACTTAAATAGATTATGGTTTATCCGTACAGTATACTATTTGGCAATCACTAAAAATCACATTTGTAAAGAATGACTCAAGGCAAGAGAAAATAATTAAGTGAAAAAAATCAGGTGCAAAATAGCACGTAAATATAATCCTGATTTTTTCAAGCACATATGTATTTACAGGGAGAAATGATGATGGGATATAATGATATTCCCCAAATGTTAGCAGCTGTGTTCCATGGTGGTGTATTAACAAGTTATTTATAGTCTCCTCTTCATCCTTTTCTATATATTCCATATATATTCTATATATTCCAAATATTAATTTTATAATTTAAAAGCATTAAATATTATATGAAAAAGAAATAAAATTGCCGGGCGTGGTGGCGCACGCCTGTAATCCAAGAGATTTGGGAGGCTGAGTCAGGAGGATTGCGAGTTCAAAGCCAGCCTCAGCAACTTAGCGGGGCCCTAAGCAACTCAGTGAGACCCTGTCTCTAAATAAAATACAAAATAGGGCTGGGGATGTGGCTCAGTGACCAAGAGTCCCTGAGTTCAATCCCTGGTTCAAAAAAAAAAAAAAAAGAAAGAAATTCCAACTGGCCCTATGCTAAGATGTATATGTCAAATTCTCTCTGCCCTCACTGCAAGCAGTAGTCCTGGGACTGCCATTCAAGGTGTTCCACCTGTCCTGGTCACATGACTCCACATTAGCCAGTCAGGCTCCTAGGACTGTGAGTTTCAAATGGGTAATGCAAGAACAAAAAGGTCACATACCCCTTGATCTACTGGTCATTACTTTCTGATTAACTGAATTCTATCCCCAGAGCCAAACCTACTGACCTGACATGCTCCAAAAAACTACTGGTTTTGCTTGTTTTAGCTAGAGTTTGCTCAAGTAAGCTTACAACCAAAGAATGTTCCAGTACATTGAATATACAAAGAAATCTCAAAATTCAAAGGTAAAGCACAAAATCCCTAACCAAATACTAATAAACCAAATTCTACAATAGGTAACCATGTGGAATTTACTCCATTAATGCAAAATTGGCTTAATATGAAAAGATCAATCAAAGTAATACATCATATCAATAGAATAGAAGACAAAAAGCTCATGATTATCTCAATAAATACAGGAAAAGCAAAATACAATGCCATTTTATGACTTTTTTTAATTTAACATTTTAGAAACATAAGGAAACTTTTTCAACTTAATGAAGGCCACCTATTAAAAGAAAATATGCACAGCTAATGTCATGCTTAATGGTAAAACAGTGAACCCTTTCCTCCTAGGACCAGAAATAAGGATATCTACTTATAACATCTGTAATAAATAATTCAAAATAGAAATTTTAAAAAGCAATTCCATTGACAATAGCATCACAAAGAATAAAATACTTAGGAGCAAATTTAATTAAAAGAAGTGTAAGGCTCATGAACTAGAGGTTACAAAACATCGTTGAAAGAAGTTAAAGAAGACCCAAGTAAACATAAAGATAACTGGTATTCATGTCTTATAAGATTTAACGTTAAAATGACAATACTCTTCGTATTGATCTATAGAATTGATGTGATCACTGTCAAATCCCCATTGCCTTTTTGCAAAAATGGACAAGCTGATTCTTAAAATGCACCTGGAAATGCAAGAAGAGAACAAAAAATAGAATAAACAGAACAATCTTACAAAGGTAGGATAAAAATTAGAGGGCTCACACTTCCCACTATTAAGACTTCCTAGTCAGCTCCAATAATGAAGACACTGTGTTTATGGCATAAACATAGATAAATGGGATAGAATTCAAAATCCAGAAATAATCGCTTATATTATGGTCAACTAATTTTCAAGACAATTCAATGGGGGAAAGAACAGTCTTTATTAATAAAGCTTCTATGAACATTCATGTGAGGTAGGGAACCAAAACTGGTGCTAGGACCCCTGGGCATCCACATGCAAACAAATGAAGTTGGGTCCCTACCTCACACCATGTGAAAATTGACTCAATCAATGAGACTTAAGCATAAGAGCCAAATCCAGTAAAGTCTTAGGAGAAAACATAAGGGATACATTTTCACATCCTTAGATTATGCACTGATCTCTTAGGCATAACACCAAATATACAAACAACTAAAGAAAAAAAACAAACTGAACTTCATCAAAATTAAAAGTTTTTGTGCACCAAAGAGTATTATCAAGAAAATAAAGATAATCCATAGGATGGAAGAACATATTTGCAAATCATGTATCTGATAAGGAACTTCTATCTAGAATATATGAAGATTCCTTCAACTTAACCAAAAAACAACCCATTTTTAAATGGGCAAATAATTTGGATAGACATTCCCCCAATATATACAAATGATCAATGAACCCATGAAAAGATGTTCAATATCATTAGTCAGTAAGGAAGCAAATCAAATCTGCATTGATACACCACACTTTTGATATCCAAATCAAAAATATGGATAATAGCAAATGTTAGCAAGGGGTAGAGAAATTGGAAACCTTGTACATTGCTGGTTGGAATGTAAAATGGTGTAAATGGTGCCACTTGGGAAAACAGGTTGGCATTTCTTCAAAGTGTAGAGTTAGGGGCTGGGGTTGTGGCTCAGTGGTAGAGTGCTTGCCTGGCATGTGTGAGGCACTGGGTTCGATTCTCAGCACCACATACAAATAAGTAAATAAAGTTTCATCAACAACTAATAAAAGTTTTTTTTTAAAAAAAGCATAGAGTTATACCATAAAACCCAGTAATTCCATTCCTAGGTATTTATACAAGAGAGTTAAAAAATATCCAACTTAAATGTTCATAGCATTATTATTCATAATAACCAAAAAGTGGAAACAACACAAATGTCCACTCTGGTTTCATTCTGGAGTGAGGTGATGTCCTGAAGTTAGAGAATGCTGATAGATGTTCTGTTCTGTGACTATACCTGAAACCACTCAGTCACACACTTTCAAACAATGAACTTTATGGTATGTGAATTATATCTCAATAAAGTTGTTGTTTGAAAAACAATGACAGCATTCAAAATGTTTTTAAAAAACTCAGCAGTGGAAAAGTTAACAACCCAATTAGAAAAATTTGCAAAAGACGTAAGGAGACATTTCACCAAGGATGATACAGATGGAAATAAGCCGTTCAATATCATTAGCCATTAGGAAAATGTAGAGCTAGAGGACAATGAGATGTCACTACACACCTATGAGAGTGACTAATATTTGAAAGCAGGGCAACACCAAGTGCTGGAGAGAAGGCAGAGAAACAGGATCACTCATACATTACTGAAAGAATATAAAGATGTCACATCTATTCCAGAAAACTGTAAGTATGCTATAAATACTAAACACACAATTATCACATGACCCAGCAATTGCACACTCGGGTATCTGTCACATAGAAATGAAAATGTATGTTCACCAGTAAGTGAAGCTGTATGGAAACCCATGCATGAATATTCATAGCAGCTTTATTAATAATCACCCCAAACTGGAAACAGCCCAGATGTCTTTCAGTGGATGGGTAAATGCTGGTAGATTCATACATGGAATAGTACTTAGCAATAAAAAAGATGAATTGTTAATAGACACACCTTCCATGAACTCCAGGGTGTTATGCTGAGTAAATAAATTCAATCCCAAAAGACTACAATTGTATAATTTCTTTTATACAGAGTTTCTGAAAAGATAAGCACTTAGAAATGGACAACAGCTTAGCAGTTGCTGAAGACTAGGATCTGGAGCCAGGGAACAGGAAGGAGCTGAACGAGGTTATAAAGGTCTGCATGGGGGAATCCTTGTGGTTCAAAACTGGTATGTGTGTCTGGACTGTAGTAGTGAATACACAAACACACAGGTTTGTGAGCACAACCCATGTGTATGTTCATACACAGCAAATTGTATGTAACTAAATTCACACACAGCATTACAGGTAAAACTAGAGAAGCAGCAACAAGATCTGTGAGTTGTACCAGTCACAATATCCCGCTCATGATAGCATGCTGGAGTCCTACGAGACGATACCCCCAGGGGGATGTGAGCACAGGATCCACAGGATCGCTCTTGTTTTTTCTTACACTTGTACATGAATCAATAATTTTCTCAAAATTAAAAGTTTATTTTTTAAAAACTCTGCCTGATATGAAAGAAAGAGAAGGAAGGAAGGAAGGAGGGGAGAAGAAAAGAGGGAGGAGGAGAAGGCAGGAGGCAGGGTTAGAAGGAAAGTAACATTTACTGTGACTGGACCATGTCCCAGAGTCCAGGTTCTTTAATATTTGGTGGGAGATAAATACGATTATCCCCATTTTATAGATGAAGAACACTGAGGCTCAGAAAATAACCGTCCTGTTCCCCAAGATACACTTTGAGGAGTCAGAATTCAAGCTCTGCTCTGTCTCTCCATCCGTCTGCCTTCATCCTTTAGCCAAACACAGCTGTCCATCAATCGTGGGCAACGGCTGCATTACTCAAGAGGAAATTGAAGCCAGACCATAAGATGCAGTCCACAAAACCCATGATTTCTTCCCCCCACCCCCGCTCTTTCTCCTAGGTCCCTTTTTCTTATGGATCGGGTTTTTATTTCTGCATTTATTGCACACACAAATTACAGATGAGAGCATCGACTACACAAGTCATTACTCAGAGTCGCATCTCCCCAACTGCCACCGGACGAGGACCGAACAGCTTGTGGTTAATTTGCTATATAATCACTGCCTGTGACGGCGGCAGGGCTGGGCCTATGCTAATATTAGGAAAGGGGAAACTGAGCAGAGAGGACCCCTGGTGTGCAGGGAGGGAGGGTGGGACTGAACCAGGGAGAAACGAAGAGAGCCTGGGAGGGGGCTGCCCCACTGGGAGGGTCCACTCTGCTGCCAGGTAGTCAAAGGGTTCCATCCCATTAGTCATGTCTCCATGGGAGAGCTAACCAGAATCCCCGTTCTCCTAACTTCTGCTGTTTCCCAGCCACTTCCACTGTCTGTCCTCAGAGAAGGGGTGTCCCTAACCCTTCACCATGTGTTAGAATGAGTACCCGCAGAATGGGTCATGGGCTAAAGGAAATTTACCAGCAGGCATGAGCTACAACCACCATAATGGTGTGCCAGTAATTCAATAAGAAGAAAAGCCAACAATCCAATAAAAAAAAAAATGGGCAAAGGATATGAACAAGAAGATCACAGATCAGGAAACGTAAATAGCCTCTAAACAGACAAAAAGATGCTCGGCTGCCATCTTAATAAAAAGGAAATGTCCATTAAACCCACAATGAGATATCATTTTTTAACTTATCAGATTGACAAAGCACTCCAAAGGTTAGTGGGAGCGTAAATTGGCACAGTTTCCACGGATGGCAATTCGGCAATCGCTATCAAAATTTTTGATGCACATACCCATTGATCCATGAATTCCCCCTCTCTGGAATGTATTCCACAGACACACTTGCATATATGTATGCAAAGTTGGATGTGCAAGGCTATTCACTGCAGCACGGCTTATCATAACAGAAGATTGGAGACAGCCTGAGTGTCCATGAGGAGGGGACTGCTTAAACAAATTGCAATACATCCTCACGATGGAAATCTTTATGGCTGTTAAAAAAGAATGAGGCAGCTCTTTATGTGCGGATATGAAACAATCTCCAAGATATATTGTTAAGTGAAGAAACCAAAGTGCTGAACAGTGTGATTAGATGCTGCTATTTGTGAGAGTTTTTTAAGGATATAGACACATATACATCCATGCTCATACATGCATAGGATCCCTCTGGAAGAATAGCAGATATTTGATTCTGCAGAGGGGAAAAGAGTTCTGAGGGCAGAGAACAAAAAGGGAAGGAGGTTTGTTGTTCATTGTGCATTGTGTACCCTATTTACCATTTGGTTTTTGGTACCTGTGCATATATCACTCATTTTAACTGATTAGTAATAGTGAGTGTGTGTGTGTGTGTGTGTGTGTGTGTGTGTGTGTGTGTGTAAGTCCTCTGCTGACTCGTGTTGCCAGGAATCAAACAGACCTTGGCCTGACACCCAAGACCCTTCAAAGTATAATTTAAGCCCTATTCCCTCTGTGTCCTGACTTGCCGTCCCTGTCATGCTCCTCTCCAAGCAAACTGACTTTCCCCCCTCTTCCAAATGCACAGTATTTTTCCATACCTCAGGACCTTTGCACCTGCTATTTTCTGTATCTGGAATGTCCTTTCCAGCCCTTACCTGCTTTGTGTATTCCTGCTCATCCTTCAAGGCCCAAAACAAACATGACCCCCCAGAGTTTGGCTTTCCTTTGCCTCCTCCAAGAAAGTGAATCCCCCTTCTCCATGCTTCTAAGTCACCCTGGACAGGCCTCCATCCTGGACAGGCCCTTTCTTGGACAAGAATTAACTTGCTTTCAGAAGAGGTTACTGATATGGTCTGTCCCCACTGGGCACCAGCATCTGCCAGCAAGGATTCACCCATTGTATACAATGTCCCACCTCCCCAAATTGTGTCTCACAGCATGGTCCAGGAACAAATGATCCCCTGGACCCATAAGTGGAAATCTCAATGCACATGCACATATTGAAGACCCTAGATGATGGAAAAAGTGTCGTAGACTGGGAGGCATATAAACACAGAAATGTATTTTCACAATTATGGAGAGTGAAAGTTTGAAATACGAATGCCTATAGCAATGCCCAGAAGGAGTCTCTAATTCAGAGCTTTATATAGACAGTAAAGCAATCTGGAATGTTAGGACTCATCCTGAATGAGACCTCCATCCAGTCTGTTATCCAGTTCAATTAGATTATAAATCCTACAGCTTTAACAAATGCAGTGTTTCAGGTTGAAAAGCCCAGTTGCTCCCTTCTAAGGGATTAGTAGTTGTGACAAGTCTCCACCCTGGCTCAGGACTTCTACTTTTGTTTGGCAATGTGGGTTCTCAGGATCCTGTGTTCCTTGGCAGGGTTCCATCCCATCTGTTGCATGGGAACAGTCACTGCCTTGTATCATGGCTTTTAACTCCAACTGCAAAAAATTCCCACACTCAGCTGCAATTGTAGAAGTGCCCCTGGTTTTGCATTTTGATTTTGCATCCTGCAGCTTTTCAAAATTCATTTGTCAGTTTTAATAGATTGTTTGTGAAATCTTTAGAGTTTCCTACATGTAGGACCATGTCATCTGCAAACAGGAAAAAATTTACTTCTGCATTTCTGACTTGGATACATTTTATTTCTTTTTCTTGTCTGATTGCTCTTGCTAATAATCTTAGTACCATGTTCAATGAAACTGGTGCAAATGAGCATCCTCACCTTGCACACAATCTTAGAGGAAAGCTTTCAGGTTTTGCCCATTGATTATGAGTTTAGTTGTATGCCTTTCATACATATCCTTAATTATGTTTAGGAAATTTCCTTCCATGCAGATGGCCTCAGAGTCCTCCATTTCTACATAGAAGGCATAAGAAGAAAGAGTGAAAAAAGAGTGGAAAAAGTAGACCCACTTTTAATTTCCCTGGCCTAAAATTGACTCAGAGTGTTTCTGCTCCTGATGTAGAATCATATGCCCCCCGTCATGCAAAGGAGTCTGGGAAATGTACTTCCTGCACCTTCCCCTTAACACTAACTCTATTCTGTAAAGGGGAGCATAAACTTTTAGAGGTTAGCTAGCCCTTTCTACCTCACCTTGCCACCCCTAACATTGCTGATAGAAATAATAATAATAACCAGTTCTAATGATAACAATAACAACAACTAGGGTTCATCAAGCACTTCCTCTAACCCAATCATTGTGCTGAGTGCTTTCCAAGTCTCAGGTGATTCAATCTTCCATCCTCCCTATGAGTTTAGCAGACTTCTGCTCTGCAGTCAGATCCTGTCCCACTCCTGCCCTCTGTAGACATCCTCATTCCTATGGTCAGTTCTCACTTCTATGCCATACAGGTAGTCATGGTACCTGTTTCCCAGACCCCCAGGGAAAAATGCAGAGACCCACCGCCAGAAGGGAGCTTGAGCTCATTTTCATCATGTGTCACAGAGGCCAAGACCCAGCAGATAACAGGCTAGGCCTGGGCTCAGGGTCTCTCTAAAACCCCCAGTGCACCTTAGCCAATGAGCTCCCCATCAAGACCCCCTGTAGACAGGGGAGGTCCAACTGGGAAAGTTATTACCATCTTCATTCTCTGTGGCTTCCTCTTCCTACATCAGAAAACCCCCAAATGGTGATTGTATAAATACCTCTCCCCTTTTTCTGTAACTTATCATTAGTAGAATAATTGTCAGATCCATGAGGTCCAAAGACCCGAAGACAGGTGGAGATTTGGCCTTATGCTCAAAGGCAAGATCTGCTCCCTGAGTCTGAGCTCTCTGGTCCAATGATACATACAAATGAGATCCCATTTTACAGATAGAGAAACTAAGTGTTGATTCTGTCAAGAGTATGCAGTTACTATTCATAATAGCCAAGATATGGAATCCACTGAGGTGTCCATAGAGGATGAATGGATAAAGAAAATGTGGTATACATACACAATGGAATATTATTCAGCCAGACAAGGATAATAAAATCCCATCCTTTGCACCAACACGAATGGAAGTGAAGGACAGCATGCTAAGTGAGATAAGGCAGCCACAGAAAGATAAATCCTGCATGACGTCACTAATATGTGGAAGCTTCAAAAGTCAATGTTATAAAAGAGAGTCAAATAGTGGTTTCTAGAAGTTAGGAAGGATAGGTCAGAGAAGGAGGCCAGATAATAGATACCAAAAAACACAGCACAGTAAGCTGACTATAGTTTACAACAATGTATTATGTGTTTTCTAAAGAACTTGAAGAGAGGTGGAGTACACCTGTCATCCCAGTGACTTGGGAGACAGGAAGGAGAATCGCAAGTTCAAAGTCAGCCTCAGCAACTTAGAAAGGCCTGTCCCAAAATAAAAAATTAAAAGATCTGAGGATGTAGCTCAGTGGTAAAGCACCCCTGTGTTCAGTCCCTAGTACCTAAAATGAAAAGAACTAGAAGAGTGGAGTTCAAGGACACTCAACACATTGCAATGAAAAAAGTTTAGGGAGATCATTAAGCATTGTATACATGCCTTGAATTATCCCATAAATATATACAAGTATTATGTGTCAGATAAAATGAAAAAATTCAACAGATGACTGGATAAAGAAAATGTGGTAAACACAATGGAGCATTACTCAGCCATAAAGAAGAATGTAATTATGGCAATTGCCAATGAATAGATGGAGCTGGAGAATTTCATGCTAAGTGAAATAAGTCGATCCCAAAAAACCAAAGTCCAAATGTTTTCTCTGATATGCGGATGCTAATTCACGATAAGAGGGGTGGTTAGGGAAGAATAGAAGTATTTTGGATTGGACAAAGGAGAATGAAGGGAAGGAAGTAGGAATGGGAACAGAAAAAATAGAATGAATAGGATATTACTATCCTATGTGCATATATGATTACATGACCAATGTAATCAAATCCTGTACAACCAGAAGAATGAGAAGCTATGCTCCATATATGTATAATATGTCAAAATACATTCTACTATCATGTATAACTAATTAGAACAAATAAAGAAAAATGAAAAAACAATAATCATATTTTAAAGAGCATGCTGTTGTAGATCTAGGAAAGATGACTGAGGGTGGGTTTGGCTCAAGCTGGGGGTTCTCCAGGCACAAGGGCTTCCTGCTCAGAAGTGTTAGGTGCTCACCCAACACACCCGTCCTGGGCTCCTGGCGCTCACCCGTCCTGGGCTCCTGGCGCTCCGTGGCCTGATCAGGAGGAGGGGTGCATTCCACAACCTGGAGGCAGCTGCACGAGCAGCAGATGGTGACGGCTGCCTCTCAGATGGCTTTTTATCACATAGCTTTTTTTCTTTCACATTATGAAATTTTTCTAAAATCCTCTAAAAGCTCGGGTTTTATAGCAACTGAGGTGGCTGGGTGTCACTGAGAGATCCAGAGCCCACACAGAGCCTGTCGGCCTGCTGGCATCTTGGCCTTTGTAACACGTGAAGAGAATCGCTTGGAGCCACTGCCAGGAAGTCCCCGGAGGTGGGCTGCCTCGGCTTCCCAGGAGTGAGAGGAGCCGTGGGATTCTGGAGCACTCTGCCGCAGGAGCATCTTGTCCCGAGCCCCCCAAGATAGTGGGCAGCAAGCCCAGGACAGACAGGACTCAGAGGGACCCGGCCCCGAGGGTGAGTGAGAGTTCTGATCTCCACCTGTGTGCGAGTCGCCATGGGAAGGAACCACGAGCAAGGTGACCTCAACCTCCCTGCATCTCAGCTTCCTCGGTGTTAAATGGAGATAATGAAGCTGTCTACCTCCCAAGTTTGTTGTAGACTCATAAACGGATCTGCGGGGGGCCTCAATCTCACTACTTCCCCAACTGATGCTCATTTTGATTATTTTTTAAGACACAGAAAAAATTTTTTTAAAAATAATATGAAAGCCAGAGAAGGTGAGACCCTCAAGCCCAGAAGGAGGGGTCGAGAGTGGATAGACTGAGTCAGAGAGACCCTGACCTTACCGAGCAGAAAGGGTGTTCCCAGGTGAACCTAGGTGGGAGAAAGGTTTTGCAACAAAGCCCCATCCCCAGACTGGTTCCCGCCTCAACTCTCTCCCACTGCCCAGGGTTTCCTCATGCAGTCTGGTAGGTTATGCTTTGCAATGAGGGAAATATTGCAAGACATCCATCTGGGTGTGATATTTCCTGTCCTATAAATATGCCCTCCACTCAGATAGATCCAGATGACCCTGCCAAGGATGCTCCTGACACTCCTGCAGGCATGCCCGCCACCTGTGAGGAGGGAGCTAAGCAGGCCCCACTGAGACCTGGGACACTCCTGGTGGGGGTCAAGCCATCAGTTTTGCAGGGGGACTAAAGGGCGCTCAGCCTGGGGAGGTTGACTTCCGATCACCTGGATGCAATTCACTGACCTAGGGAGGGGCACAGGGCATGCCCTGGTGAGGCGGGATGGGCTGGGCTAGCAGTCTCCTGGGTCAGGATTGGATCCTCAGCTTGAGCTGGACCTAGAACTACCAAATCCTGTGGGCTTTCCAGATGCCAAAGCCTGAGCTGAACAAAATCCTCCCAAGGCTGAGAAAAATGACAATGACTCTTCCTTTGAGTGATTCAATCATCCAAGTCATTATCTCAATATTGATCACCTACAATGTATCCCACCCAGTACTAAGCATGGAGGAATAGAGATGTAAATTGACAGGGAAAAAATTAACAAATGAAGAAATATATTGCTATGAACTCAATGTGGTCAAGACGAATATGGAGGGGAGATTGAATGATGGGCTCAATTCTCCACCCCTCCCTACCAAGTGTTTGCCATGAAACACTGCAGTCCCTCCTGCTCATGGACTTTGGCCAATTTAGCACTGCTATAGCCAAGGGGATGTGAATAGTCACAATGTAAGCAAGAATCTGAAATGTGCTTGCACAGTGAGCTTGTCCTCCTATACTTGAGCTGTAGCATGGCCCTGATACTAACCCTTGCTAGCCTGCTGATCCCAGGAGACTGGAGAGGTACAGATGAAAAGTGAATTAATTCAGCCCTAAAGAATAAAATTATGGCATTTGCAGGTAAATGGATGGAGTTGGAGAATATCATGCTTAGTGAAATAAGTCAATCCCAAAAAATCACAGGTGAAATGTTTTCTCTGATAAGTGGATGATGATACATAATGAGGGGAAGGGGGTAAGGGAAGGAACTTTTGATTGTGTAGAGGGAAGTGAGAGGGGAGAGCAGGCAGTGGGGAAGGAAAGATGGAGAAATGAGACAGACATCATTACCCTATGTACATGTATGATTATATGAATGGTGTGAATCTACATCGTGCACAACCATAGAAATGGAAAGTTGTACCCCATTTGTGTACAATGAATCAAAATGCAGTCTGTAAAAATAAAAATAAATAAAATTATTTTTAAAAAGTGGATGAGAGCTGAGCCACCAACTCACGAATGAAATGAATATATACCATTGAATGTCACTGAGATTCTGGGCTTATAATTGTTGTTACACAGCAATAACTGACCAATACAAAGCATAAGGCGAGATGGTGAAATCGAAAGGCAATAAAGACTGGATTTAGATGGAGGATGGAAGAAGAGCCAATTTCTCTGGAAAAGGAAGATTGAAGCAAGTCTTAGTAGCTCCTAGGCACACGAGGGTGCAAAAGTACAGAGAAGAGCTTCACAGGAAGAAGCAACAGTACAGGAGGTGAGAAGAAGCAGAGTGCATTCCCAGAACTCAAAAAAGGCCAAAGAGCAAGAAGGTGATGGCAGAAGGAAGAGAGTGGAGAAGAAAGTGAAGGGAAAAAATCATGCAAACATGTGGCCACGGGGGGAAAAAACCCTTGCATTTCAGGGGTAGGAAGGAAGCTAATGAAAGGTATTGAGCATGACAGTGAGCTTCCAGCTCCTGAGTGGAGAGGGAAGGGAGGCACAGGAATGGGGAGAGGGAACCAGGGAGGAGTCATCCAAGAGGCAAGTGGTGGCCAACACTGGGGAGGTGACTGTGGAGACAGAAAAGGGGACACATTTGAGAGGTATTCTGAAGGTAAATTAATAGTTAATTAGTAAATTAATTTGTTTTAAAATAGGCCCGTATACACATATTATTTGATTGGCAGCAAAAGGGCCAAGACAATTCAGTGGAGAAAAACAGAGTTAAAACAAGGAAAAGCAAGAAATTCGTACCATGATCCAAAATTAACACAGCCAGGCATAGCAGTACACACCAGTAATCCCAGAGACTTGAGAGGCTGAGACAGGAGGATTGCAAGTTCCAGGTCAGCCTCAGCAATTTAGCAAAGGCCCTAAGCAACTCAGCGAGAGCCTATCTCTAAATGAAAAATAAAAAAGGCTGGGGATGTAGCTCTGTGGTGCTTGCCTACCATGCACAAAGATCTGGGTTCCATACACAGCACTAAAAGAATAAAATAAAATTAAAAAAGGAATAGCTGTAATCAAGAAGGTGAACAGTAACAAGTGTTGGTTAGAAATCAGAACCCTCACACACTGCTTGGGAAGCTGCTTTGGACAACAGTTTGGCAGTTCCCCAAAGAATTAAAAGTAGAGTTACCATGAGTTCAAGCACTCACACTCCTTGGTATACATATGTATATAATAGAAACAAGTCCTCACAAAAACTTTTAAGCAAATGTTTATAGCAGAATTACTCATGAGAGCCAAAAAACTGGAAAAAGTCCAATTGTCCACCAGCTGATGAATAGATTAAAATGTGGTCTTTCCATACAATGGAATATTACTCTGTAATAAAAAAAGAATGAAGTACTGCTACATACTACAATATGGTTGAACCTTGAAGACATGCTAAATGAAAGAAGTCTGTCACACAAGACCACATGTCCTCTGACTCTGCTAATATGAAATATCCAGAAGAGCAAATCCAAAGAAGCACAAAGTAGATTAGTAGTTTCCAGGGCCAGGGAAGAGAGAGATAAGAAATTATTGCTATCAAATATGGAATTGGATTGGGGGTGATAAAAATGTTCTGGAATTAGAGAGTCATGAGGAGTGCACAACTCATGACCTAAAACCACCTACACTGTCACTTTAAATAGGTAAATTGCGCAGTGTGTGAGTTTTATCTCAATCAAGTTTTTAACAAAAAATAATAATAAATGTAAAACCTAAAACTATAAAACTTCAAAAGAAAATATAGGGGAAGTTTTTTGCAACTTTGGACTAGGCAATGATTTTGCATATGTGATATTATAAGCTTGATTCACATAAGAAAAACAATTGATTATTTCAATTCCAGTAAAATTAAGAACTTCAACAACACTAAGAAAGAGCCAGACATGGTGGAGATCACTTGTTATCCCAGCTATTCAGGAGGCTGAAGCAGGAGGACTGCAAGTTTGAAGTCAGCCTGGGCAACTTAGAGAGAGTCTGTTTCAAAATAAAAAATGATGGTGTATGATTTTTTTAAAACAAAAAGAAAAGGTCTGGGGACTTGGCTCAGTGGTAAGCCCCTGGGTTCAATGTCCAGTAAAAAAAAAAAAGACAAGCCACAAACTGAGAAAAAAATTTCAAATGGTATATATGACAGAGGGCTTGCATTCCAAATATACAAAAACTATCAAAGCTCAATAATAAACAAATAGCCTGATTTTTAAAAATAGACAAAAGTCATGAACAAACACTTCAACAATGAAGGTACACAGCAAATAAGCACATAAAAAATACTCAACATCATTACTCATTAGGAGAATGCAAATGAAAATCACAATTAGATGCCTTATACTGCTATCAGAATGTCTAAGGTTTAAAAGACTCACTATGTAACATATTGGCAAGGATGTGCTGCAACTACAACTTGCATATGATGCTGGTAAGAGTATAAAATGGTACAAACACTTAGGAAAAATTGGACAGTTTCTTTAAAAGTTAAATATATACCACATGCAATTCAGCCATTCCACTCCTAAGAGAAATAATGTATATGTTCACACAAAAACTTGTACAGAATTTCCATAACAGCATTAGTTGTAATAGCCCAAAACTGGAAAAAAAAAAAAACCAAATGTCTATGAATAGGGGAGTGGATAACAAATAGTGGTATATCCATACAATGGAATACTATTCAGCAATTAAGAAGGAATATATGCAATAACATGGGTGAATCTCAAACTAATTTTATGTGAAAAAAGTGAGGCAAAAAAGAATAATACATAGTGTGTAGCTGCATTTATATAATATTCTGTAAAAATAAAATTACTCCATAGTGGCAGAAAGTGAATGAGTGGCTGCCTGAGGATGAGATGGAACAGGGAGGCAGGCAGGGCAGAAAGGAGGATTACAAAGGGTTGTAAGGAAACTTTGGACAGTAATAAGATATTATCTTCAGTATGGTGGTGGTTTTCACATGTGAAAACATCAAATTGTACATTTTAATATGTGCAGTTTATTACATGTCGGTTATTCCTCAGTAAAGCGTAAAAAGTTAATAGAATTTACTACGGGTTGGAAGTGGCAGAGGAGGGGGAGAGAAATGTCAGGAGAGAGTTTCTGAGTGGATGGCGATTCCATTTCCTGATGTGGGAATATGAGAGAGTCAGAGAAAGAAGACGGCGAGGGCTGATGAGCAGGTGGGAGAGAGGTTGGGAGCTGCACTCCTGGCGCAGGAAATTGGGTGTGCTAGTGGAAATGTGGAGAAGACGGCCAGCCATGTGTACGAGTCTGTCATTGAAAAGAGAGATGGAGATTCAGAGCAGGGAGAGGGCACCTGGGAGGGGGGCAGGATGGCCAGCTAGAGTGGAGGATGGGCACCGGGACCAGGATTGGTCGTGCATGGGAGGAGGAAGGCCTTGAAGGCAGAGGCAGGGATGGGCAGGCCTTGGGGTGGAGGAGCATCGTGAATCACCTTAGGGAGGAATCCCACCTGTAGGAGCTGAGGAAAGCCCCCAGGAGGCCCCTTGCCTGATTCACGGAGGCAAGGCACACGACTAAAGTTGGGAGCCTTACAAAGGGAACCTGTTTCCATGTGGGGACACGAGAAGTGAAGGAGTCTGCTTTGGAGCAGCTGAACCCTGGGGTAGGCATCGCACAGGCAGCTGGATCCTTGGATTCGATGACCAAGGAGAGATCAGCCTGCAAAGAGGGACTCAGCTGTCCTGGGAGCTCCTTGGGCCAAGAGTGTGTGTGTGTGTGTGTGTGTGTGTGTGTGTGTGTGTGTGTGTAAGAGAGAGCAGCAGAAGACCTCAGAGACAGCCCCAATGTGCCTTGGAAACCTTGCAGTGTGTGCTGGGGCTGGAGTGTGTGCTGGGGCTGGTCACCAGGTCAGCCGTGCTGGGAAGGACACAGGTATGTGCTACCCTCACCAGGGCCTGGCACACCTCCTCATTGTGGCTCCAACATCACTAAGATGGGTGTAATCATCCCCACTCAATAATCAAGAAAACCAAGAATCAGAGAGGCCAGGAGACTTCTCCCAAGGTCAGTGAGCTTGTTGCTAGTCCATGTCTCGTGTCTCAAGTGCTCTTCTTAGGCAATGAGGGGCCCAGAGTAAGGTCCACGGGGGCCAGGTTTGAACCAAGAACCCACTAATGACCCTCGGGGTGGCTGTTCACGGCACATCTGAGACAGTTAGCGTGAAGGAGGAAGCGCAGCTAATTGCCTGTACAAATTAACTCTAATGTGGTCGGCATCGACATACTTATCTTTCTTTAATTACATTAATCAATTAATGAAGAAGATGGCTTCCTCTTATTATGACTTCCAAGGCCCATATGTTCTTGGGAGTCCAGCTGGAGCCTGGGTTTCCTCTGCCCCTGGCTTGAACAAGGGACAGCATAGGCATCAACAGGAGACAATGTCCCCTACACCTTCTGCACCCTGAGGCTGATCTGCAAGAAGGAAGAGGTGAGAAGACAAAAGCAATGATCCCCAGAAGAGCTAACCAGCAGCAGAAGTCCAGACACCTTTCCCTCAGCATGCAAAGCCCCTTTCCACCCAGGATCCTTGGATCGGATGACCAAGAGGAGATCAGCCTACAAAGAGGGACTCGGTTGTCCTGGGAGTTCCTTGCTCTCTTGACACATTAGTCTCCGCCTAGGCAGAATGATTTTCTCTGATCTGCATGCTGCAGCCCCCACGACACATGTGTGCTATCCCCACCCCCAAGGAAGACCTGCTCCCATCAGTGAAGGTCCAGTCGGGCCAACAGGCTCCAGCCATCTCACCAGTACCCTCTAGAAGACCAGCCCCACAATAGTCTCCATTCACTCCAGTTTTCTCAGCTGTATTGACGTCTAATTGACAAATAAAAACTGTATACATTTAAGTTATACAACTTGATGTTCTCTGTTATATGTATACATTTTGATGATCACCACCATTGAGCTAATTAACATACCCATCATTAAACTTCTCTGTGCACAAGCTGTTTAGTTCTGCTGCTGTCTCCCAGGCTGACATAGAAAACAGCCATCACTCCTGTTTTTGAGGGGTAAAAGGTGTAGAAGATCAGACGTCTCCCTCCTCTTCACCCACAGGTCCTCTCCCAGCCCCTGTGCTTAGGAGCCGGCAGCCTCTCTTCCTTCTTTAATGGCCACCTTTGTATGACAGCCAGTTCTATCAGCATCACCTGGGAACTGGATGGACATGCAAATTCCCAGACCCATTCGGGGTTGGATCCAACATTCTGTGGACTACTGAACCATCCAGCTGATTCTAATGAGTTTTCAAATTTGAGAATCAACAGCTAAGAGAAAATGTGCTAACCTACCCTTTGAATTCTTCAGGTTCCTATTCTGATTACTTGTATTTTTTTTTTTCATAAAAATAATAATTATAGACTGGGATTGTGGTTCAGCGGCAGAGAGCTTGCCTAGCATGTGCCAGGCACTGGGTTCAATTCCCAGCACTGCATATAAATAAGTAAAATAAAGGCCTATTGCCAACTAAAACGAAATTTTTTAAATAATAATAATAATTAGCTTCTACTTGTCAAGTGTTCTTATATTGCAGAGACTATGCTAAGTATATTACCTTAAAGATCTTGTTTAATCCTTGGAATCCAACACTCATTGTATCTATTTTACAGATTAAAGAAACTGGGATTTGGAGAGATTGGAGATTTCTGTCTACCTGTTAAGTGCCAAACCCAGGAAAACCACAAATTCTGCTTCGTCTTCTCCACATTTCCACTAGTCTGCCTTTTTCAACAATAATCTACACCCATCACACCCGTGTGGCTGTAGTTCGTACTTCCATGATTTTGCTTTCCTTCCATTATAAGATTTTCCTAACACCTCACCCTATTGTTCCTACCCAGATGCCTGCTTTTCAAAATTAGTGTTCATTTTTTTTAAATCAGATTATGAACCGCTTTCAATCTTCTATTAACCACCCTAACAGACCTTGTGCACTTTTCTTTTATGAAAATAATGGAACTCAGCTGAACTTCAAAATGTAAAAACAGACACACAAGTTTCCTCACAGGAAAGAAATTCAGATGGAAAGTGAAACTTCCAAGGTACAATTAGCTTCAGGTCCATATTGCTTAAAAGAGTGGATCGCCAACTGAAAAGAACGAGACTTCAGGTTCCAACAGCAATTCTCCAATACATTTGGAAACCTAGGACTCACATCCAAAGGTGTTTTAATCAGCCAATCAGCCCATCCCCCCCACGCACCTGGACTGGTCCAGTTGGCTCCGCTGGAAATGTGCCCTGAGTTAGTCGTCATTCAAACACAAGGTGATAACTAGCCGGGATCTTCAGCAGGAAGAATGTTCAACTGCTCTGTGTCACAGTCACACACATAGATGACCTGATGTGATTGACATACCCAGTTCACTCAGGACTGCACCAATTTGGGGACTGAAAGTCCTGCATCCCAGGAAGCAGTTCTCACACTAATAGTAGCACGCTTGGCTTGCAGTCAGCCGTGGCCCAATTCCAGGACTCTGAGAGATGGTCCGTGGCTCCCATGGGGCAGGACACCCTGGCTGGGACCAGTGTCAAATAGCTGCCCTGCAAAAGGAGTATGTCTTAGGGCTGCAATAACAGAATACCACAGACTAAATGGCTTAAGCAACTAACATTTATTCCTCACGGTTCTGGAAGCCAGAAGTCTGACATCAGGATGCCAGCATCTCAGGCTGCACCCTAACATGGTGGACGAGCTCTGGTCTTCTCATCCCCTTATAACAGGGATGAATCCCATTCACAAGGGCCCCACCCTCACGACCCAATTAACACCCAAAGGTTCCATCCCCAGATACCATCACTTTGGGGTTAGGATTCACCATATGACTTTGGGGGAGGGGGAGACACAAAGGTCCCATCCATTGCAGGGCACTTGGGGACAGACGAGAAACTAGCCTGAGCAGTGACCAGTCTCCTGCGGTCTGCCCTCTCCTCGCCCAAATAAACTGCTGATGATTCTAGAGCAGGAACCACACCCGAGACACCCGCCTCTTCCTCAGATAGAAACAAAGCCCAGGTCTGCCCTTGGGTTCAGGGGAGGGGAGGGACAGCAAGAGAGGACAGGGGGACAGGGACAATTGAATACTGAGGCTCAGTCCCTGGCTTCCTCCCTCAGCCAGAGTGGTAGACCTGAACTCCAATCCTATCTGCTCTTTCCTCAGCTCAGACTTTTCCACCAGGCACAGAAGCAGTACTGGGGTCACCTATATTTTAGAGACCCACAAAAATGTCTTCATGTCCCTCAAAATCAGGAACGATTAAACTCTTAAGGTGGACAAAAATGTTTTACTTTTTTTTTTTAATCAGAAACAAATGAAATTTTTTTAGAACCCACGAAAATCCATTCTTGTGGGAGCCCATGAAGGTGGAAATGCTCACAAAGGTCATCACGCAGACTGCTCAGAAAAAGACACCTTCGTCTGCCTTTTCATCCCTACTGTCCCTGTCCTACTTCAGGCCACATTCACCTATCACCTGGACAGTGGCAAGAGCCTCGCAGCTGGTCTGTGGCCTGTTCTCAGATTGAGTCTGCCCTCCACTGCGCCGCCTGCACCATCTGTCAAAATCACAAAACCTTCAATGGCTCCCAGTTGTCCTCAAGACAACCTCCTCCCCTGGCACACAGGCCCTGGGGGATGGTCACACGTGCTTCCCAACACACCCAGCCTGCACTCTTTCACACTTCCACACCCTCACACTTGCAATGCCCTCTACCCCAAATGCCCCTTCCCCAAAAAGCTGCTGGTCACCCCTCAAAGCCCAGCTCTTCTAAGAGAAACCCCACACATCCATCCCATTGGGATCTTGCATGAATGTCTCCTCCAGGACAGATTTTCTCTGTCCTCATCCCCACCACCAGTGTCTCAGTGCTTAGCTGAGAGCAGCTGCCCAACCATGCCTGTAACTCCCCCAAGGTCACAGACAGCAGCAGGGCACTCCTCTGCCCCTCCTGCCTCCAAGCCCTGGCAGCCCTGTGGTTTCCAAGTGCCCAGGGAAGTCCTGTGGTCCTGCCCACCCTTTCCTCGTCCCACAGAATCCTCTGGGGTGCAGAGGGAGCAGAGTAGCCCCAGGTGGACGGAGCTGTGACTTTCCTCACCAGCATGCCCTCCCGGAGAAACTCTCAGAAAGCCAGGATTGAAGAAGCTTCCTACTTGGAAGAAAATCCCAGGCAGGGGCCATATTCAGAGACTTGACCAGGGATCAAGAGGCTTCATTCAACCTTTGTCTTCATGTGAATGCCCACCCTCTCTGTGCCTTGGTTTCCCCATCTGTTAAGTGCGGATTGAGCAAGACTTTAAAGAAAGGAGTCTTCTAACTCCAGCTGCAAAGGCTTTTCTGTGGGCCCAGGCTGAGTGGCCAACGCAGAGGGAAGAGTGCCACCTACTGGTTCCCTCCAGAACGCCACCCACCAAAGGACTCAATGCTCAGCCTTCAAAGTGAGCAATTGTCTGCAATCTCCCTCCGCATAGATTCGGCCACCTCCCCCTTCACCGGACCCCGCTAGCCTCGACAAGTTGCTTTGGCTGCATTGCATACCCCCACTGTCGCTGCCCCAAAGCCCAGGAAAGCAGGAGCCCAGTGGCATCCTGTCCCTGTACCAGGCCCATGGCCAGGGTAGCCCCCGCTGCAGCCCCCCTCCTGGCTGGAGGTGGAGAACAATGATCCCTATTGTGACTAAATTTCCCCCTGAAGATCTCATTCAAGATGTTAGAGTGAGCGATCATAAAAGGAATTAATAGTTGATTCGCTGTATAATTTCCTAGTTCAATATACTTTAGTGCAGCGACTAAATGAGCCGTCCCGGCCGTTCGGTGGGGCCAGATAGCGACTTTATCACTGGGATCTCAGGCTGAGGAATAAAAGCAATTCTTCTGAAGTAATTGCGTCTAATTAAAAGAAACATTTAAAAAGTGTAACCAAAAGGAATTCATTTCAAATGGAAAATTAATGCTGAAAAATAGCCCTGAGCTCTCTTGTCGCAGCTAATAGCCAGGCAGCCGCAGAATAATTAAACTGTTTTGAAATGTCGATACCATCCTCCTCGGGAGAAGATGGGCACGGTTGAGCACTTCCCGGGCATCAGCAAAGCGGGTGGCTTCCCCAGAAGTGGCCAGCACTGGGACTCGAGGTCAGCTGCAGGCTTCCAGGCAGGTGAGGACCAGCCCACCTCTGCGAGGCCAGAAGAGGTGAGCACAGCAGCCTTCAGTGAAGGAGATGCCACTTCCTGAGCCCCTAAGTCCCCCAGTGAATCTTCAGAACAAACCTGCAAGTCAAGTCTTAATAATTGTTATTAATTATATTATCACAGTGAGTTCAAAAAGCAGATCCCATTGACAAGATACTTGCCCCAGATCACAGCTAACACGTAGCAGAACCAAGATTTGAACCCAAGCCCCCTTGGCTGTGCTGTCCACATCAATGCCACTGTCGGGCCTTAGGACTCAGCATGGGGAAAGAGGCTATCAGCTTTCTAATGCTGTAGCACCCCGTCCTGTCTGCCCCTGAGCCTCCCCTGGGCAGCCTTGAAAACCCAGACCAGTCTCTAATCTGAAAGACTGACTTCACTAGTCTGGGACATCCTGGACATCAGTACTTTTTAAAAGTTGTCCTGCCCGGCACAGTGGTGCATGCCTATAATCCCAGTGGCTCTGGAGGCTGAGGCAGGAGAATCTCAAGTTCAAAGCCAGTCTCAGCAACTTAGTGAGGCCCTGTCTCAAAATAAAAAATAAAAAAGGGCTGAGGATATGTGTCATTCGTTAATTGCCCCTGGGTCCAGTCCCCAATACCAAAAAATTTTTTAAAATAAAATAAAATAAAAGCTGTCCAGGTGACTCTACGGTGCAGTCACAGTTGAGAATCCCCAAGCATCTGACACACTTCACCTGCAAATATTTGCTGAGATCTTCCTGCCCCATCAATTGGTTCCCTTAGGGAGATTTGGCCTTGAAGCAAAATCAGAGGGCAAATGCCTCCCTTACAAGGCTTCATTTAGGATAAAATGGATGAAGAGGAACGAACATAGAGCCAGTGTTTAGTAGATACTAAAAATAAGTTAGCTTCCAAGTGGAGGACAGCAGAACCCAGGATGAAATGTCTATTGCTTAATTACAGCTTCTGACTTCTTTAAAACCTAGCGAGCAGGTGGGACAGTGAGAGGAAAACTAGATCCAAACCATTTAACCATGAAGACCACCTGGCCAAAGGCTTATGTTCCAACCTGAATTCAGAACAGGAAGGTCATGCTGGCTTAAGAAGCAAACCAAAATTACTGCGTATACACTCCCCACTGAAAACAAAACAAAACAAAAAAACACTTTTTTTCAAGTGCTTACAGTTATTCAAATTAGGGAAAGAGTTGCCTGTGATCAGTGATTAGGGGGCTTGCTTTAATAAAATTAAAAATAAATTATAATCCATGAGCTGTCTATATGATGAGGGACACTCCTAAAAACCTTAGGAATGTTCCACAAAAGTTCTTGCCCCCTTGGTAAATTTAATCATGTGCCTAAACATCATCAAGATTCTTAGGAAAAACCTTGTTTTTACATAGCACACATCCCCAGCCCTCCACCTTCCCCCGCCTTTCTAAATTGCAAATAGAGTCCAATTTCCAGAGATCATCAGCAAAGCACCATCTGCTTTGTAATGGCTAAACCCCTGAAGAGACAACCCGGGATCTCTTAAGGGTGATGGAGAAATTTGGAACTAGAAGAGTGCTACTACCTTCTAAGGAAACAGGGCTTCCAGAGACCCCAGGGGCTCCACCAAGTATAAGAGATTTCCACAGTGTTCTGAGGTTTTTTGTTGCCAATGACATTTTTTTGCCTGAGGGTTTTCTCCATCCAGGGAGTGGATCTTGTCCCCCTCTATGACGGCCAGAAGTCTCTCTTGTGACACATACACACACTCATAGAACCAGTGAGTGTGAGAGTCGGTGGATAAACACCATGACTCCCCTCCCCCTGGGGTGGAATGGCCCTGGTGCATGTTCTGTACAGACCCCCACAATTCCTCAGTCATCCCATGGGAACTAATGAGATGAGGCCCCCTCTATTGGCAGCCTTCTCCTCCTATCTCACTTCCTCACTCCTTGTCTGGACTGCCTTTACCTCCCAAATAAATGACTTGCATTTGAATCCATGTCACCTAACATGGAGGGTAAGAATAATACCTTTGGGGCCACTGAGTTAGCAGTTGCAATGGACACCCACTCCAAACTTGCCCCTACCCTGCTACACAGGAAAGAGTCCAGGTTTTTGAAGCAGAGATGCCTGGGCTCCAAATCTGGTCCTGATGTCTACCAGCTGTGTGATGTAGGAGATGTCCATTAGCCTCACTGAGCCACTCTCTCTTTCCTCTACTGCAAAACAGGAATAATAATGAGAACCACCGTCCAGGTTGTTGAGAAGATGCATTGAAATCCTACAAGAGGTGTTCCTTCAACAAGTATGGGTGGAAGACTTAATCCATCATGGACACTGAACCTGTTACTGTGGGGCCTACTCAGGATGAGGCCAGACCCCCTTCCTGGAGCTTCAAGGGAAATGAGGTATAAGAAAAAATTCAGCCACAGTGGAGGACCTCTGGGGGCTTCACCAAGATCTGCAAGGATCTAGCTGTCCAATAGGGTAGCCAGTAACCACATGTGCCTATTTAAATGTACATTAGAGGCCAGGCATGATGGCACACACCTGTAGTTCCAGTTATCAGGGGGCTGAGGCAAGAAGATTTCTCAAGTTTAGGGTTTGAAACCAGCCTGGGCAACATAGTGAGACCCTGTTTCAAAAAATAAAATAAATTTACATTAATTAAAATTAAATATAGGATTGGCTGGGAATGTAACTTGGGGGTAGAACATTTGCCCAGCATGCAGGAGGCTCTGGGTTCAGTTCCCAGCACCATTTAACTAATTAATTAATTAACTAATTCATTAATTAAAATACAGGGCTGGGGGTATAGCTCAGTGGTAGAGTGCTTACCTAATATATGGGAGGCCCTGAATTCAATCCCCAGCATTGCAAAGAAAGAAGGAAAAAAGGAAGGAAATTAAACCACAACTATGGACAATGGGCTCCAGGGCACCCTGCTTTCTCTGGTGAGGGGTGTTGGTAATGGGGGCTACTCCGTGTGGAGATGGGAGAGGAGGAATGTGGGAACTTGGTATTTTCTGCTCAAATTTGCTATGAACATAAAAATGCTCAAAAAACAATCCTTTTTTTTTTTTTTTTTTTAGAGGTGTCTTTTTTTATATTTTTTCGTGGCGCATGTGCCAACAGCAGTAACCAGATTAGAGGAAAAAAAACCATCATTTGGGGGACAAATAAAGAAGACACATTCCATCAATTTTTACTTGCATGGATGATACAAAACTTATGTAACGATCATCCTATTGATAGATTCTGATCAACATGATCCTCACATTTTGCCATCACAGTTAATTCTGTGGCGCATAGCCATACACACGTTATCTTTGCACACATAAGGTGAGTAAATTTGAGGGACAAATTTCTCGAAGTGGAATTGCCTGGGCCAAGGGATGTACGGTTTTAATTTTTGAGATATTGCCCAATTGTTGAAGTTGCATCAATTTCCACTCCCAGTGGTTATTAAATCTCTTTATGGGGGAAGAGAAGACACGTTCCAAAGCTCAATTGTTAAAAAAAGAAAAAAGGGGGTGGGAATGCAAAAGAAAAGTCCCACCAACCTGGGAAGAAGCAGCACCTGGTTTAGGTCCACGGTGCCCTGCACACCTGGGGTCCCCCTGTCCTTAGCCACAGCCCAGCCTTCTGCAGCAGCCAATCCTCCCAGGACTTGGAGCCACCCCAGCCCCTTGGCCTGATGCCTTCATTTCCCTTTATTTGCTCTTTCTTTTCTTTCCACCACAATATGCTCAAATCATCCAAAACTTTCCCTTTATCACTGAGCCTCCCTAATTAAGCTAACATTATTAGAAGGGGGGGAGCCCTCCCAAATTCTCTTTGCGTTTCAGTAGCTCTTTAATATGCGAGGCAACGAGAGATGAGCTGCTCCTAATTGCCAGTCCCTGGAGTAGCCAGTCAGAAAATGAATTGATGCGTTTTTTCCTTATGAACAATGCATGTAGCACAAATTGCGGTGGCCGTCACCAGAGATTTAATTACAAAATATCATTACTTTCACACATCATTTCAGATTTGGCCTGATCAAATCAAAGTTAGGGCGAGAGGGAGAGAAAACTGCACTCTTAGCAGGGTCATTCGCTCAGGGGTGGCTGCAAAGTGAGTGGAAATTGGCATTGTTGAAACTTCCTCCAGGCCATTGAAGGCAAAGCAGCTGCCAGAGACATGGATGGAAAGGGACATTCCTTCAGCTCAGGGCTTCAGCAGAGTGCAGGCTGGAGACCTGCAGGAGGGTCCCCAGGGCAGGAGTAGTGCCCCTCAAGAAGGGAGCAGGCTGCAGAGAGCCTCAGGACCTTGCAATCCGAAGGGGCTGCAGAAGGGCCTTTGTCTGTGACTGACATCTCCAGTTCACTCATTCCACAAATATTTGTTGAGCCAACAATGTTTGCTGGACACTGTGTTAGACTCAAGGGATGTGAAATAGTGAGCAAACAAAGGTTTACACTCTGGCTGGGAAAAGAGATTTGAATTGAAAAATCATGGTATATGGAGAGAGACAGGAAGGATAGTAAGGGCAGGCCTCCTGGGTGTGAATCCCTGCTCTCTCACTTCATACCAGTGTGACCTTGCCCAAGTCACTCAACCTCATGGTGCCTCAGCTTCCTCATCTGTCTGTAAAATGCAGATGATAATACTTGTCTCATAGTGGTGATGATGATTAGATAATTTCACATTTATAACACACTTGGCACAAAGTGCCTGGTACAAGCTAAACTCCATGTGTGTGTTAAATAAATGCAAACAAAAAATTGCAACTATAAAAAGCAGTGTGTGCAGTATTCTGAGAGCCTATAATAGAGGGATTCAACCTAGCTGAGGAAGTCAGGAAGGACTGAGCTAAATGCAAAGGAAAGGGACATATTAATTAAGGGAAACGCTAAAGAAGAGTGGTCCTAGCAGAGAAAGCAGTATGTGCAAAGATCCCATGGCAGGAGGAAGCATTTTAAGGTCAGGGCACTGGGGAAAAAAATACAAATGTGGCTGGGTCCTGGTGCAGCTAAGGATGAGGATGTTGGCAGATTCATTCCACATAGGGCCTTGTAGGCCATGGTTGAGAGTTTGAACTATAAAAATTAGCCAAGATTATGAGTCTTCAAAGCACTCATCTCTCAGGTAGCCTCAGTTGTGACAGATATATTGCAAAGATGTCCCAGATTTTTCCTGTTCCTGTACCAACATCCCTTGCAATGTGATTTTGCAGCTCTTTCATCAAGATACAGAATATATTTCCCCATCTTTTGAATCTGGGCTCGCCTCATGACCTGCTTTGCCCAACAGAATGTGCTAGAAGTGGCACTATGCCAGTTCTGAGCCTGAGCCTCAGGCAGCCTTGCATACTTTGGCTCGTTCAACTGGAACCCTGCTCAGCCACCATAGAACAAGTTTGGCCTCGCCTGCCAGAGGATGAGAGAACACAGAGAACAGAATGAGCCAAGGCCATCTGAGATCAGCCAACACTGAGTTGGCATGTGAGGAAGCCACAACAGAGAGTGGTAAAACCACTCAACCAAGTCTAGCCAGCATCAGTAGAACCATCCAACCAACCCACAGAACTGAGTTAGCTAAATGGATGTTGTTTTTATCATTAAGTTTTGGAATAGTTTGTTACACAGCAGTAGCTAACTGATAACACACACCAGGAAGGGAGACATAGTGATAAATGAGGAAGAAAGAAAAGAAAGAAAGAAAGAAAGAAAGAAAGAAAGAGAGAGA